>CM036999.1:135000-170000 GCA_020854095.1 Dasyurus viverrinus | reverse complement strand
GAGGCAGCGCGAATTTAGGGTTAGAGTCGGGAGGCATTTTAGGGTTAGGGTCGGGAGGCGAATTTAGGGTTAGAGTCGGGAGGCAGCGAATTTAGGGTTAGGGTTAGAGTCGGGAGGCAGAGTCGGGAGGCGAATTTAGGGTTAGGGTTAGAGTCGGGAGGCATTTAGGGTTAGGGTTAGGGTTAGGGTTAGAGTCGGGGGGGAGCGCGCATTTAGGGTTAGAGTCGGGAGGCAGAATTTAGGGTTAGGGTTAGAGTCGGGAGGCAGGGAGTCGGGAGGCATTTAGGGTTAGGGTTAGAGTCGGGTGCGAATTTAGGGTTAGAGTCGGGAGGCAGAATTTAGGGTTAGAGTCGGGGTTAGAGTCGGGAGGCATTTAGGGTTAGGGTTAGAGTCGGGAGGCGCGAATTTAGGGTTAGGGTTAGGGTTAGGGTTAGAGTCGGGAGTCGGGAGGCAGAGTCGGGAGTCGGGAGGCGCGAATTTAGGGTTAGAGTCGGGAGGCAGAATTTAGGGTTGGTTAGGGTTAGAGTCGGGAGGCGGGAGTCGGGAGGCAGAGTCGGGAGTCGGGAGGCAGAGTCGGGAGTCGGGAGGCAGCGCGCATTTAGGGTTAGAGTCGGGAGGCAGAGTCGGGAGTCGGGAGGCAGCGCATTTAGGGTTAGAGTCGGGAGGCAGCGCGAATTTAGGGTTAGGGTTAGGGTTAGAGTCGGGAGGCGAATTTAGGGTTAGGGTTAGAGTCGGGAGGCATTTAGGGTTAGGGTTAGAGTCGGGAGGCATTTAGGGTTAGGGTTAGGGTTAGGGTTAGAGTCGGGAGGCAGCGCGCATTTTAGGGTTAGGGTTAGGGTTAGGGTTAGGGTTAGGGTTAGAGTCGGGAGGCAGAATTTAGGGTTAGGGTTAGGGTTAGGGTTAGGGTTAGAGTCGGGAGTCGGGAGGCGCGAATTTAGGGTTAGGGTTAGGGTTAGGGTTAGAGTCGGGAGGCGCGAATTTAGGGTTAGGGTTAGGGTTAGGGTTAGAGTCGGGAGGCAGCGCGAATTTAGGGTTAGGGTTAGGGTTAGGGTTAGGGTTAGAGTCGGGAGGCAGCGCGCATTTAGGGTTAGGGTTAGGGTTAGAGTCGGGAGGGTTAGGGTTAGGGTTAGGGTTAGGGTTAGATAGAGTCGGGAGGCAGCGCGAATTTAGGGTTAGAGTCGGGAGGCAGAATTTAGGGTTAGGGTTAGGGTTAGGGTTAGGGTTAGGGTTAGAGTCGGGAGGCAGGATAGAGTCGGGAGGCAGCGCGCATTTTAGGGTTAGGGTTAGAGTCGGGAGGCGCATTTTAGGGTTAGGGTTAGGGTTAGGGTCGGGAGTCGGGAGGCGGGAGGCGCGCATTTAGGGTTAGGGTTAGAGTCGGGAGGCGCATTTAGGGTTAGGGTTAGGGTTAGGGTTAGAGTCGGGAGGCAGAGTCGGGAGGCAGGGTTAGGGTTAGGGTTAGGGTTAGGGTTAGGGTTAGGGTTAGAGTCGGGAGTCGGGAGTCGGGAGGCAGAATTTAGGGTTAGGGTTAGGGTTAGAGTCGGGAGTCGGGAGTCGGGAGGCGGGAGGCGGGAATTTAGGGTGGGAGACTTGATAGAGTCGGGAGGCAGGGAGTCGGGAGGCAGAAGAGTCGGGAGTCGGGAGGCATTTAGGGTTAGGGTTAGGGTTAGAGTCGGGAGGCAGCGCGAATTTAGGGTTAGGGTTAGGGTTAGGGTTAGAGTCGGGAGGCGCGAATTTAGGGTTAGGGTTAGGGTTAGGGTTAGGGTTAGAGTCGGGAGGCAGGGAGTCGGGAGGCAGAGTCGGGAGGCAGCGCGCGAATTTAGGGTTAGAGTCGGGAGTCGGGAGGCAGAGTCGGGAGGCAGAGTCGGGAGGCGAATTTAGGGTTAGGGTTAGAGTCGGGAGGGTTAGAGTCGGGTTAGAGTCGGGTTAGGGTCGGGAGGCGCGGGAGGCAGCGCGAATTTAGGGTTAGAGTCGGGAGGCGCGCGCGAATTTAGGGTTAGGGTTAGAGTCGGGAGGCAGAGTCGGGAGGCGCGAATTTAGGGTTAGGGTTAGGGTTAGAGTCGGGTTAGGGTTAGGGTTAGAGTCGGGAGGCAGCGCGAATTTAGAGTCGGGAGGCGCGCATTTAGGGTTAGAGTCGGGAGGCGGGAATTTAGGGTTAGAGTCGGGAGGCGCGAATTTAGGGTTAGGGTTAGAGTCGGGAGTCGGGAGGCGCGAATTTAGGGTTAGGGTTAGGGTTAGGGTTAGGGTTAGAGTCGGGAGGGTTAGGGTTAGGGTTAGAGTCGGGAGGCAGCGCGCATTTAGGGTTAGAGTCGGGAGTCGGGAGGCGCGAATTTAGGGTTAGGGTTAGGGTTAGGGTTAGAGTCGGGAGGCACGAATTTAGGGTTAGGGTTAGGGTTAGGGTTAGAGTCGGGAGGCAGGCGCGAATTTAGGGTTAGAGTCGGGAGGCGCGAATTTAGGGTTAGGGTTAGAGTCGGGGGGAGGGAGGCGGGAGGCAGCGCGCATTTAGGGTTAGAGTCGGGAGTCGGGAGGCGGGCATTTTGATAGAGTCGGGAGGCAGGGTCGGGAGGCGAATTTAGGGTTAGGGTTAGGGTTAGGGTTAGAGTCGGGCGCGCATTTTAGGGTTAGAGTCGGGAGTCGGGAGGCGGGAGGCGCGAATTTAGGGTTAGGGTTAGGGTTAGGGTTAGGGTTAGGGTTAGGGTTAGGGTTAGGGTTAGGGTTAGAGTCGGGAGGCATTTAGGGTTAGAGTCGGGAGTCGGGAGTCGGGAGGCGGGTCGGGAGGCGCGCATTTAGGGCGCATTTAGGGTTAGGGTTAGGGTTAGAGTCGGGAGTCGGGAGGCGCGAATTTAGGGTTGGGAGGGTTAGGGTTAGGGTTAGGGTTAGGGTTAGGGTTAGAGTCGGGAGGCGCGAATTTAGGGTTAGGGTTAGGGTTAGGGTTAGGGTTAGGGTTAGGGTTAGGGTTAGGGTTAGAGTCGGGAGGCATTTAGGGTTAGGGTTAGGGTTAGGGTTAGGGTTAGGGTTAGGGTTAGGGTTAGGGTTAGGGTTAGGGTTAGAGTCGGGTTAGAGTCGGGAGGCGGGAGTCGGGAGGCGGGAGGCAGCGCGAATTTAGGGTTAGGGTTAGAGTCGGGAGGCGCGAATTTAGGGTTAGGGTTAGAGTCGGGAGCGCGAATTTAGGGTTAGAGTCGGGAGTCGGGAGGCAGAATTTAGGGTTAGGGTTAGAGTCGGGAGGCGGGAGTCGGGAATTTAGGGTTAGAGTCGGGAGGCGAATTTAGGGTTAGGGTTAGGGTTAGGGTTAGAGTCGGGAGGCAGAAGAGTCGGGAGGCATTTAGGGTTAGGGTTAGGGTTAGGGTTAGGGTTAGGGTTAGAGTCGGGAGGCGCGAATTTAGGGTTAGAGTCGGGAGGCGGGAGGCGGGAGTCGGGAGTCGGGAGGCAGAGTCGGGAGGCAGCGCGAATTTAGGGTTAGGGTTAGGGTTAGAGTCGGGAGTCGGGAGGCATTTAGGGTTAGGGTTAGATAGAGTCGGGAGGCAGCGCGAATTTAGGGTTAGAGTCGGGAGGCAGAATTTAGGGTTAGAGTCGGGAGGCAGCGAATTTAGGGTCGGGAGGCGAATTTAGGGTTGGGGGAGTCGGGAGTCGGGAGGCAGAGTCGGGAGGCATTTAGGGTTAGGGTTAGGGTTAGGGTTAGGGTTAGAGTCGGGTTAGGGTTAGGGTTAGGGTTAGGGTTAGGGTTAGGGTTAGGGTTAGGGTTAGAGTCGGGAGTCGGGAGGCAGAGTCGGGAGGCAGAGTCGGGAGGCAGAGTCGGGAGGCAGCGCGAATTTAGGGTTAGGGTTAGAGTCGGGTTAGGGTTAGAGTCGGGAGGCAGCGCATTTAGGGTTAGGGTTAGGGTTAGGGTTAGAGTCGGGAGTCGGGAGGCAGGGAATTTAGGGTTAGGGTTAGGGTTAGGGTTAGGGTTAGGGTTAGGGTTAGAGTCGGGAGGCAGAATTTAGGGTTAGGGTTAGGGTTAGGGTTAGGGTTAGAGTCGGGAGGCGAATTTAGGGTTAGGGTTAGGGTTAGAGTCGGGAGGCAGGGTTAGGGTTAGGGTTAGGGTTAGGGTTAGGGTTAGGGTTAGGGTTAGGGTTAGGGTTAGGGTTAGAGTCGGGTTAGGGTTAGAGTCGGGAGGCAGAGTCGGGAGGCAGCGCGCATTTAGGGTTAGGGTTAGGGTTAGGGTTAGGGTTAGGGTTAGGGTTAGGGTTAGAGTTAGGGTTAGAGTCGGGAGGCAGAATTTAGGGTTAGGGTTAGGGTTAGGGTTAGGGTTAGGGTTAGGGTTAGGGTTAGGGTTTAGGGTTAGGGTTAGAGTCGGGAGGCGCGCGTATTTAGGGTTAGGGTTAGGGTTAGGGTTAGAGTCGGGAGGCGAATTTAGGGTTAGGGTTAGAGTCGGGGAGTCGGGAGGGTTAGGGTTAGGGTTAGGGTTAGGGTTAGGGTTAGGGTTAGGGTTAGGTTAGGGTTAGGGTTAGGGTTAGGGTTAGGGTTAGGGTTAGGGTTAGGGTTAGGGTGTTAGGGTTAGGGAGGCATTTAGGGTTAGGGTTAGGGTTAGGGTTAGGGTTAGGGTTAGAGTCGGGAGGCAGTCGGGAGTCGGGAGGCAGAGTCGGGAGGCATTTAGGGTTAGGGTTAGGGTTAGAGTCGGGAGGGTTAGGGTTAGGGTTAGGGTTAGGGTTAGGGTTAGGGTTAGGGTTAGGGTTAGGGTTAGAGTCGGGAGGCATTTAGGGTTTAGAGTCGGGAGGCAGGGAATTTAGGGTTAGAGTCGGGAGGCAGCGAATTTAGGGTTAGGGTTAAGGGTTAGGGTTAGGGTTAGGGTTAGGGTTAGGGTTAGGGTTAGGGTTAGGGTTAGGGTTAGGGTTAGGGTTAGAGTCGGGAGGCAGAGTCGGGAGTCGGGAGTCGGGAGTCGGGGGGGTAGGGTTAGGGTTAGGGTTAGGGTTAGGGTTAGAGTCGGGAGGCATTTAGGGTTAGAGTCGGGAGGCGAATTTAGGGTTAGAGTCGGGAGGCAGAATTTAGGGTTAGAGTCGGGAGGCGCGAATTTAGGGTTAGAGTCGGGAGGCGCGAATTTAGGGTTAGGGAATTTAGGGTTAGGGTTAGGGTTAGGGTTAGGGTTAGGGTTAGGGTTAGGGTTAGGGTTAGGGTTAGGGTTAGGGTTAGGGTTAGAGCGCGAATTTAGGGTTAGGGTTAGGGTTAGGGTTAGGGTTAGAGTCGGGGGTTAGAGTCGGGAGGCGAATTTAGGGTTAGAGTCGGGTTAGGGTTAGAGTCGGGAGGCGAATTTAGGGTTAGAGTCGGGAGGCGGGAGGCAGCGCATTTAGGGTTAGGGTTAGGGTTAGAGTCGGGAGGCGCATTTAGGGTTAGGGTTAGGGTTAGAGTCGGGAATTTAGAGTCGGGAGTCGGGAGTCGGGAGTCGGGTTAGAGTCGGGAGGCGCATTTAGGGTTAGGGTTAGAGTCGGGAGGCGCGAATTTAGGGTTAGGGTTAGGGTTAGAGTCGGGAGGCGGGAATTTAGGGTTAGGGTTAGGGTTAGAGTCGGGAGGCGCGCATTTAGGGTTAGAGTCGGGTTAGGGTTAGGGTTAGAGCGCGAATTTAGGGTTAGGGTTAGGGTTAGGGTTAGGGTTAGGGTTAGAGTCGGGAGGCGAATTTAGGGTTAGGGTTAGAGTCGGGAGGCGCATTTAGGGTTAGAGTCGGGAGGCAGCGCGAATTTAGGGTTAGGGTTAGAGTCGGGAGGCAGCGAATTTAGGGTTAGGGTTAGGGTTAGGGTTAGAGCGCGAATTTAGGGTTAGAGTCGGGAGGCGCGAATTTAGGGTTAGAGTCGGGTTAGGGTTAGAGTCGGGAGGCGCATTTAGGGTTAGGGTTAGAGTCGGGAGTCGGGAGTCGGGAGGCGCGAATTTAGGGTTAGGGTTAGGGTTAGGGTTAGAGTCGGGAGGCGAATTTAGGGTTAGAGTCGGGAGTAGGGAGTCGGGAGGCACGAATTTAGGGTTAGAGTCGGGGGTTAGAGCCGGGAATTTAGGGTTAGAGTCGGGAGGCGCGAATTTAGGGTTAGGGTTAGAGTCGGGAGGCGAATTTAGGGTTAGAGTCGGGAGTCGGGAGGCGCGAATTTAGGGTTAGAGTCGGGAGGCGCGAATTTAGGGTTAGGGTTAGAGTCGGGAGGCGCGAATTTAGGGTTAGGGTTAGAGTCGGGAGGCAGCGCGAATTTAGGGTTAGAGTCGGGAGTCGGGAGGCGCGCATTTAGGGTTAGAGTCGGGTTAGAGTCGGGAGGCATTTTAGGGTTAGGGTTAGGGTTAGGGTTAGAGTCGGGAGGCATTTAGGGTTAGGGTTAGATAGAGTCGGGAGGCGCGAATTTAGGGTTAGAGTCGGGAGTCGGGAGGCGAATTTAGGGTTAGGGTTAGAGTCGGGAGTCGGGAGGCGCATTTAGGGTTAGGGTTAGGGTTAGAGTCGGGAGCGCGCGCGAATTTAGGGTTAGGGTTAGAGTCGGGAGGCGCGCATTTAGGGTTAGAGTCGGGAGGCGAATTTAGGGTTAGAGTCGGGGGTTAGAGTCGGGAGGGTTAGGGTTAGGGTTAGGGTTAGGGTTAGAGTCGGGAGGCGCGAATTTAGGGTTAGGGTTAGAGTCGGGAGGCAGCGCGAATTTAGGGTCGGGGGTTAGGGTTAGGGTTAGAGTCGGGAGGCGCATTTAGGGTTAGAGTCGGGAGGCGCATTTAGGGTTAGGGTTAGAGTCGGGAGTCGGGAGGCATTTAGGGTTAGAGTCGGGAGGCAGCGAATTTAGGGTTAGGGTTAGGGTTAGGGTTAGGGTTAGGGTTAGGGTTAGAGTCGGGAGGCATTTAGGGTTAGAGTCGGGTTAGAGTCGGGTTAGGGTTAGGGTTAGATTTAGGGTTAGAGTCGGGAGTCGGGCGCGAATTTAGGGTTAGGGTTAGAGCGCGAATTTAGGGTTAGAGTCGGGAGGCGAATTTAGGGTTAGGGTTAGATGGGTTAGGGTTAGGGTCGGGAGTCGGGAGGCAGCGAATTTAGGGTTAGGGTTAGAGTCGGGAGGCGCGAATTTAGGGTTAGAGTCGGGTTAGGGTTAGGGTTAGGGTTAGAGTCGGGTTAGGGTTAGGGTTAGAGCGAATTTAGGGTTAGGGTTAGAGTCGGGAGGCAGCGCGCATTTAGGGTTAGGGTGCGCGAATTTAGGGTTAGGGTTAGAGTCGGGAGGCGCGCATTTAGGGTTAGGGTTAGGGTTAGGGTTAGGGTTAGGGTTAGGGTTAGAGTCGGGAGGCGCGCGCATTTAGGGTTAGGGTTAGGGTTAGGGTTAGAGTCGGGAGGCGCGAATTTAGGGCGCGAATTTAGGGTTAGGGTTTAGGGTTAGAGTCGGGAGGCGCGAATTTAGGGTTAGGGTTAGGGTTAGAGTCGGGAGGCGCGAATTTAGGGTTAGGGTTAGGGTTAGGGTTAGGGTTAGAGTCGGGAGGCGCGAATTTAGGGTTAGGGTTAGGGTTAGGGTTAGGGTTAGAGTCGGGAGGCAGCGCGAATTTAGGGTTAGGGTTAGAGTCGGGTTAGGGTTAGGGTTAGGGTTAGGGTTAGGGTTAGGGTTAGAGTCGGGAGGCGCGAATTAGGGTTAGGGTTAGGGTTAGGGTTAGGGTTAGAGTCGGGTTAGGGTTAGAGTCGGGAGGCGCGAATTTAGGGTTAGGGTTAGGGTTAGGGTTAGAGTCGGGAGGCGCATTTAGGGTTAGGGTTAGGGTTAGGGTTAGGGTTAGGGTTAGGGTTAGGGTTAGGGTCGGGAGGCGCGAATTTAGGGTTAGAGTCGGGGGAGGCGCGAATTTAGGGTTAGGGTTAGGGTTAGGGTTAGAGTCGGGAGGCAGCGCGAATTTAGGGTTAGGGTTAGGGTTAGGGTTAGAGTCGGGAGGCATTTAGGGTTAGGGTTAGAGTCGGGGGTTAGGGTTAGAGTCGGGAGGGTTAGGGTTAGGGTTAGGGTTAGGGTTAGGGTTAGGGTTAGGGTTAGGGTTAGAGTCGGGAGGCGCGAATTTAGGGAATTTAGGGTTAGGGTTAGGGTTAGAGTCGGGAGGCGCGAATTTAGGGTTAGGGTTAGGGTTAGGGTTAGGGTTAGGGTTAGGGTTAGGGTTAGGGTTAGAGTCGGGAGAGTCGGGAGGCGCGAATTTAGGGTTAGAGTCGGGAGGCGGGAGGCAGCGCGCATTTAGGGTTAGGGTTAGGGTTAGAGTCGGGTTAGGGTTAGGGTTAGGGTTAGGGTTAGGGTTAGGGTTAGGGTTAGGGTTAGGGTTAGGGTTAGAGTCGGGAGGCGCGCGCATTTAGGGTTAGGGTTAGGGTTAGAGTCGGGAGTCGGGCATTTAGGGTTAGGGTTAGGGTTAGGGTTAGGGTTAGAGTCGGGAGTCGGGAATTTAGGGTTAGGGTTAGGGTTAGGGTTAGGGTTAGGGTTAGGGTTTAGGGTTAGGGTTAGGGTTAGGGTTAGGGTTAGGGTTAGGGTTAGGGTTAGGGTTAGGGTTAGGGTTAGGGTTAGGGTTAGGGTTAGAGTCGGGTTAGAGTCGGGGTTAGGGTTAGAGTCGGGAGGCGCGAATTTAGGGTTAGGGTTAGGGTTAGGGTTAGGGTTAGGGTTAGGGTTAGGGTTAGAGTCGGGAGGCGCGAATTTAGGGTTAGGGTTAGAGTCGGGAGGCAGGGTCGGGAGGCGCGAATTTAGGGTTAGAGTCGGGAGGCGAATTTAGGGTTAGAGTCGGGAGGCGAATTTAGGGTTAGGGTTAGAGTCGGGAGGCGCGAATTTAGGGTTAGGGTTAGGGTTAGGGTTAGGGTTAGGGTTAGGGTTAGAGTCGGGAGGCAGCGAATTTAGGGTTAGAGTCGGGAGGCGCGAATTTAGGGTTAGGGTTAGAGTCGGGAGTCGGGAGTCGGGAGGCGCGAATTTAGGGTTAGGGTTAGGGTTAGAGTCGGGAGGCAGCGCGAATTTAGGGTTAGGGTTAGAGTCGGGAGGCGCGAATTTAGGGTTAGGGTTAGAGTTAGGGTTAGGGTTAGGGTTAGAGTCGGGAGGCGCGAATTTAGGGTTAGGGTTAGAGTCGGGAGGCGCGAATTTAGGGTTAGGGTTAGAGCCGGGAGGCGAATTTAGGGTTAGGGTTAGGGTTAGAGTCGGGAGGCGCGAATTTAGGGTTAGGGTTAGAGTCGGGAGGCGCGAATTTAGGGTTAGGGTTAGGGTTAGGGTTAGAGTCGGGAGGCGCGAATTTAGGGTTAGGGTTAGGGTTAGGGTTAGGGTTAGGGCGCGAATTTAGGGTTAGGGTTAGGGTTAGGGTTAGAGTCGGGTTAGGGTTAGGGTTAGATAGAGTCGGGAGTCGGGAGTCGGGAATTTAGGGTTAGAGTCGGGTTAGAGCGCGAATTTAGGGTTAGGGTTAGAGTCGGGAGGCAGCGAATTTAGGGTTAGGGTTAGAGTCGGGAGGCGCGAATTTAGGGTTAGGGTTAGGGTTAGGGTTAGAGTCGGGAGGCATTTAGGGTTAGAGTCGGGAGGCGCGAATTTAGGGTTAGGGTTAGGGTTAGGGTTAGGGTTAGGGTTAGGGTTAGAGTCGGGAGTCGGGAGTCGGGAGGCGCGAATTTAGGGTTAGGGTTAGGGTTAGGGTTAGAGTCGGGAGGCGCGAATTTAGGGTTAGAGTCGGGAGGCGAATTTAGGGTTAGGGTTAGGGTTAGGGTTAGGGTTAGGGTTAGGGTTAGAGTCGGGAGGCATTTTAGGGTTAGGGTTAGGGTTAGGGTTAGAGTCGGGAGCGCGAATTTAGGGTTAGGGTTAGGGTTAGAGTCGGGAGGCAGCGAATTTAGGGTTAGGGTTAGGGTGCGCGAATTTAGGGTTAGAGCGAATTTAGGGTTAGGGTTAGGGTTAGAGTCGGGAGGCGCGAATTTAGGGTTAGAGTCGGGTTAGGGTTAGGGTTAGGGTTAGGGTTAGGGTTAGGGTTAGAGTCGGGAGGCGCGAATTTAGGGTTAGAGTCGGGAGGCGCGAATTTAGGGAGTCGGGAGGCAGCGCGAATTTAGGGTTAGAGTCGGGAGGCGCGAATTTAGGGTTAGGGTTAGAGTCGGGAATTTAGGGTTAGGGTTAGGGAGTCGGGAGGCAGAGCGCGCATTTAGGGTTAGAGTCGGGAGGCAGCGAATTTAGGGTTAGGGTTAGGGTTAGATAGAGTCGGGAGGCATTTAGGGTTAGGGTTAGGGTTAGGGTTAGGGTTAGAGTCGGGAGGCATTTAGGGTTAGAGTCGGGAGGCAGCGCGCATTTAGGGTTAGGGTTAGGGTTAGGGTTAGAGTCGGGAGGCGCGAATTTAGGGTTAGGGTTAGGGTTAGAGTCGGGAGGCATTTAGGGTTAGGGTTAGAGTCGGGAGGCATTTAGGGTTAGGGTTAGGGTTAGGGTTAGAGTCGGGAGGCAGCGAATTTAGGGTTAGGGTTAGGGTTAGGGTTAGGGTTAGGGTTAGAGCGCGAATTTAGGGTTAGGGTTAGGGTTAGGGTTAGGGTTAGGGTTAGGGTTAGGGTTAGGGTTAGGGTTAGAGTCGGGGGTTAGGGCGCGAATTTAGGGTTAGGGTTAGAGTCGGGAGGCGAATTTAGGGTTAGGGTTAGGGTTAGAGTCGGGAGCGCGAATTTAGGGTTAGGGTTAGGGTTAGGGTTAGGGTTAGAGTCGGGTTAGGGTTAGGGTTAGGGTTAGAGTCGGGAGGCGCGAATTTAGGGTTAGAGTCGGGAGGCGCGAATTTAGGGTTAGGGTTAGGGTTAGAGTTGGGTTAGATAGGGTTAGGGTTAGAGTCGGGAGGCGCGAATTTAGGGTTAGGGTTAGATAGAGTCGGGTTAGGGTTAGAGTCGGGAGGCGAATTTAGGGTTAGGGTTAGAGTCGGTTAGGGTTAGGGTTAGAGTCGGGAGTCGGGTTAGGGTTAGAGTCGGGAGGCGGGAGGCGCGAATTTAGGGTTAGAGTCGGGAGGCAGCGCGAATTTAGGGTTAGGGTTAGGGTTAGGGTTAGAGTCGGGAGTCGGGAGGCGAATTTAGGGTTAGGGTTAGGGTTAGAGCGAATTTAGGGTTAGGGTTAGGGTTAGGGTTAGGGTTAGGGTTAGGGTTAGGGTTAGAGTCGGGAGTCGGGAGGCATTTAGGGTTAGGGTGCGAATTTAGGGTTAGAGTCGGGAGGCGCGAATTTAGGGTTAGAGTCGGGAGTCGGGAGGCGCGAATTTAGGGTTAGAGTCGGGAGGCATTTAGGGTTAGAGTCGGGAGGCGCGCATTTAGGGTTAGGGTTAGGGTTAGGGTTAGGGTTAGAGTCGGGAGGCAGCGCGAATTTAGGGTTAGGGTTAGGGTTAGGGTTAGAGTCGGGAGGCGCGAATTTAGGGTTAGAGTCGGGGGTTAGAGTCGGGAGGCGCGAATTTAGGGTTAGGGTTAGGGTTAGGGTTAGGGTTAGGGTTAGGGTTAGGGTTAGGGTTAGGGTTAGAGTCGGGTTAGGGTTAGGGTTAGGGTTAGGGTTAGGGTTAGAGCGAATTTAGGGTTAGGGTTAGGGTGCGCATTTAGGGTTAGAGTCGGGTTAGGGTTAGAGTCGGGAGGCGCGAATTTAGGGTTAGGGTTAGGGTTAGGGTTAGAGTCGGGAGGCACGAATTTAGGGTTAGGGTTAGGGTTAGGGTTAGAGTCGGGAGGCACGAATTTAGGGTTAGGGTTAGGGTTAGGGTTAGGGTTAGGGTTAGGGTTAGGGTTAGAGTCGGGAGGCGGGAGGCGCGAATTTAGGGTCGGGAGGCGCGAATTTAGGGTTAGAGTCGGGAGGCGCGAATTTAGGGTTAGAGTCGGGAGGCACGCGAATTTAGGGTTAGGGTTAGGGTTAGAGTCGGGAGGCGCGAATTTAGGGTTAGGGTTAGGGTTAGAGTCGGGAGGCAGCGCGAATTTAGGGTTAGGGTTAGAGTCGGGAGGCGCGAATTTAGGGTTAGGGTTAGAGTCGGGAGTCGGGAGGCGCGAATTTAGGGTTAGGGTTAGAGTCGGGAGTCGGGAGGCGGGAGGCAGCGCGAATTTAGGGTTAGAGTCGGGAGGCGCGAATTTAGGGTTAGAGTCGGGAGGCGCGAATTTAGGGTTAGGGTTAGAGACGAATTTAGGGTTAGGGTTAGGGTTAGAGTCGGGAGGCGGGAGTCGGGAGGCGCGAATTTAGGGTTAGGGTTAGGGTTAGGGTTAGGGTTAGGGTTAGAGTCGGGAGGCAGAATTTAGGGTTAGGGTTAGAGTCGGGAGGCGCGAATTTAGGGTTAGGGTTAGGGTTAGAGTCGGGAGTCGGGAGTCGGGAGGCGGGAGTCGGGAGTCGGGAGGCGCGAATTTAGGGTTAGGGTTAGAGTCGGGAGGCAATTTAGGGTTAGGGTTAGGGTTAGGGTTAGGGTTAGAGTCGGGTTAGGGTTAGGGTTAGGGTTAGGGTTAGGGTTAGAGTCGGGAGTCGGGAGGCGGGAGTCGGGAGTCGGGAGTCGGGAGGCAGAATTTAGGGTTAGAGTCGGGAGGCATTTAGGGTTAGGGTTAGGGTTAGGGTTAGGGTTAGAGTCGGGAGGCATTTAGGGTTAGGGTTAGGGTTAGGGTTAGAGTCGGGAGGCAGCGCGAATTTAGGGTTAGGGTTAGGGTTAGGGTTAGGGTTAGAGTCGGGAGGCAGGGTTAGGGTTAGGGTTGGGTTAGGGTTAGAGTCGGGAGGCATTTAGGGTTAGGGTTAGGGTTAGGGTTAGGGTTAGGGTTAGGGTTAGGGTTAGAGTCGGGAGGCGAATTTAGGGTGCGCATTTAGGGTTAGGGTTAGGGTTAGGGTTAGGGTTAGAGTCGGGAGGCAGCGAATTTAGGGTTAGGGTTAGGGTTAGGGTTAGAGTCGGGAGGCAGAGTCGGGAGTCGGGAGTCGGGAGGCAGAGTCGGGAGGCATTTAGGGTTAGGGTTAGGGTTAGATTTAGGGTTAGGGTTAGGGTTAGAGTCGGGGGGAGTCGGGAGGCGAATTTAGGGTTAGGGTTAGAGTCGGGAGGCGCGAATTTAGGGTTAGGGTTAGAGTCGGGAGGCAGAATTTAGGGTTAGGGTTAGGGTTAGGGTTAGGGTTAGGGTTAGGGTTAGGGTTAGAGTCGGGAGTCGGGAGGCAGCGCATTTAGGGTTAGGGTTAGAGTCGGGAGGCGAATTTAGGGTTAGAGTCGGGAGGCGAATTTTAGGGTTTAGAGTCGGGAGTCGGGAGGCGGGAGTCGGGAGGGTTAGGGTTAGGGTTAGGGTTAGGGTTAGAGTCGGGAGGCGAATTTAGAGTCGGGAGGCAGAAGAGTCGGGAGGCGGGAGGGTTAGGGTTAGGGTTAGAGTCGGGAGGCGAATTTAGGGTTAGGGTTAGGGTTAGGGTTAGGGTTAGGGTTAGGGTTAGGGTTAGGGTTAGGGTTAGGGTTAGGGTTAGGGTTAGGGTTAGAGTCGGGAGGCGGGAGGCGGGAGTCGGGGAGGCAGGGTTTGGTCGGGAGGCGCGAATTTAGGGTTAGGGTTAGAGTCGGGAGGCGGGAGTCGGGAGGCAGCGCGAATTTAGGGTTAGGGTTAGGGTTAGAGTCGGGAGGCGCGAATTTAGGGTTAGGGTTAGGGTTAGGGTTAGGGTTAGAGTCGGGAGGCAGAATTTAGGGTTAGGGTTAGAGTCGGGAGGCGAATTTAGGGTTAGAGTCGGGAGGCATTTAGGGTTAGGGTTAGGGTTAGAGTCGGGAGGCGAATTTAGGGTTAGGGTTAGGGTTAGAGTCGGGAGTCGGGAGGCATTTAGGGTTAGAGTCGGGAGGCGGGAGGCATTTTAGGGTTAGGGTTAGGGTTAGGGTTAGGGTTAGATTGATAGAGTCGGGAGGCGGGAGGCGGGAATTTAGGGTTAGGGTTAGGGTTAGGGTTAGGGTTAGAGTCGGGAGGCATTTAGGGTTAGGGTTAGGGTTAGAGTCGGGAGGCAGAGTCGGGAGGCAGGGAGTCGGGAGGCAGAATTTAGGGTTAGGGTTAGGGTTAGGGTTAGGGTTAGGGTTAGGGTTAGGGTTAGGGTTAGGGTTAGGGTTAGAGTCGGGAGGCGCACGCATTTAGGGTTAGAGTCGGGAGGCAGGGTTAGGGTTAGAGTCGGGAGGCAGAGTCGGGGTTAGGGTTAGGGTTAGGGTTAGGGTTAGGGTTAGGGTTAGGGTTAGGGTTAGGGTTAGGGTTAGGGTTAGGGTTAGGGTTAGGGTTAGGGTTAGGGTTAGAGTCGGGAGGCATTTAGGGTTAGGGTTAGGGTTAGGGTTAGGGTTAGGGTTAGGGTTAGGGTTAGGGTTAGGGTTAGGGTTAGGGTTAGGGTTAGGGTTAGGGTTAGGGTTAGGGTTAGGGTGAATTTAGGGTTAGAGTCGGGAGGCAGGGTTAGAGTCGGGAGGCGCGCATTTTAGGGTTAGGGTTAGGGTTAGGGTTAGGGTTAGGGTTAGGGTTAGAGTCGGGAGGCAGCGCGAATTTAGGGTTAGGGTTAGGGTTAGGGTTAGGGTTAGAGTCGGGGGAGTGCGAATTTAGGGTTAGGGTTAGGGTTAGAGTCGGGAGGCGCGAATTTAGGGTTAGGGTTAGGGTTAGAGTCGGGAGTCGGGAGGCGGGAGTCGGGAGGCGGGAGGCGGGAGTGCGAATTTAGGGTTAGGGTTAGGGTTAGGGTTAGGGTTAGAGTCGGGAGGCATTTAGGGTTAGGGTTAGAGTTAGGGTTAGGGTTAGGGTTAGGGTTAGGGTTAGGGTTAGGGTTAGGGTTAGGGTTAGGGTTAGGGTTAGGGTTAGGGTTAGGGTTAGGGTTAGGGTTAGGGTTAGGGTTAGGGTTAGGGTTAGGGTTAGGGTTAGGGTTAGGGTTAGGGTTAGGGTTAGGGTTAGGGTTAGGGTTAGGGTTAGGGTTAGGGTTAGGGTTAGGGTTAGGGTTAGGGTTAGGGTTAGGGTTTAGGGTTAGGGTTAGAGTCGGGAGGCATTTAGGGTTAGGGTTAGGGTTAGAGTCGGGAGGCAGCGCGAATTTAGGGTTAGGGTTAGGGTTAGGGTTAGGGTTAGAGTCGGGAGTCGGGAGGCAGAGTCGGGAGGCATTTAGGGTTAGGGTTAGGGTTAGGACTTGATAGAGTCGGGAGGCAGCATTTAGGGTTAGGGTTAGGGTTAGGGTTAGAGTCGGGAGTCGGGAGGCGCGAATTTAGGGTTAGGGTTAGGGTGCGCGAATTTAGGGTTAGGGTTAGGGTTAGAGTCGGGAGTCGGGAGGCATTTAGGGTTAGAGTCGGGAGGCAGAGTCGGGAGGCATTTAGGGTTAGAGTCGGGAGGCAGAGTCGGGAGTCGGGAGGCGGGAGTCGGGAGTCGGGAGTCGGGAGGCGGGAGTCGGGAGGCATTTAGGGTTAGGGTTAGGGTTAGGGTTAGAGTTGGGTTAGAGTCGGGTTAGAGTCGGGAGGCATTTAGGGTTAGGGTTAGGGTTAGGGTTAGGGTTAGGGTTAGGGTTAGGGTTAGGGTTAGAGTCGGGAGGCGCATTTTAGGGTTAGGGTTAGAGTCGGGAGGCAGGGTTAGGGTTAGGGTTAGAGTCGGGAGGCAGGGTTAGGGTTTAGGGTTAGGTTAGGGTTTAGGGTTAGAGTCGGGAGTCGGGAGGCAGGGTTAGGGTTGGGTTAGGGTTAGGGTTAGGGTTAGATAGAGTCGGGAGGCGCGAATTTAGGGTTAGAGTCGGGAGTCGGGAGTCGGGAGTCGGGAGTCGGGAGGCGAATTTAGGGTTAGGGTTAGGGTTAGGGTTAGAGTCGGGAGTCGGGAGGCGGGAGTCGGGAGGCGAATTTAGGGTTAGAGTCGGGAGGCGCGAATTTAGGGTTAGGGTTAGAGTCGGGAGTCGGGAGGGTTAGGGTTAGAGTCGGGAGGCATTTAGGGTTAGGGTTAGAGTCGGGAGTCGGGAGGCGAATTTAGGGTTAGGGTTAGAGTCGGGAGTCGGGAGTCGGGAGGCATTTAGGGTTAGGGTTAGAGTCGGGAGGCGCGAATTTAGGGTTAGATTTAGGGTTAGGGTTAGAGTCGGGAGGCAGCGCATTTAGGGTTAGAGTCGGGAGGCGCGAATTTAGGGTTAGGGTTAGGGTTAGAGTCGGGAGGCATTTAGGGTTAGGGTTAGAGTCGGGAGTCGGGTTAGATAGAGTCGGGAGTCGGGAGGCGCGAATTTTAGGGTTAGGGTTAGGGTTAGGGTTAGAGTCGGGAGGCGAATTTAGGGTTAGAGTCGGGAGGCATTTAGGGTTAGGGTTAGAGTCGGGAGGCAGCGCGCATTTTAGGGTTAGGGTCGGGAGGCGAATTTAGGGTTAGAGTCGGGAGGCGGGAGGGTTAGGGTTAGGGTTAGGGTTAGGGTTAGGGTTAGAGTCGGGAGGCGCGAATTTAGGGTTAGGGTTAGAGTCGGGAGGCATTTTAGGGTTAGGGTTAGGGTTAGGGTTAGAGTCGGGAGTCGGGAGTCGGGAGTCGGGAGTCGGGAGTCGGGAGGCGCGGGAGTCGGGAGTCGGGAGGCAGCGAATTTAGGGTTAGAGTCGGGAGGCATTTAGGGTTAGAGTCGGGTTAGGGTTAGGGTTAGAGTTAGGGTTAGAGTCGGGAGTCGGGAGGCGCATTTTAGGGTTAGGGTTAGGGTTAGAGTCGGGAGGCGAATTTAGGGTTAGAGTCGGGAGGCATTTAGGGTTAGGGTTAGGGTTAGAGTCGGGAGGCATTTAGGGTTTAGGGTTAGAGTCGGGAGTCGGGAGGCGCGAATTTAGGGTTAGAGTCGGGAGGCATTTAGGGTTAGAGTCGGGAGGCATTTAGGGTTAGGGTTAGAGTCGGGAGGCATTTAGGGTTAGGGTTAGAGTCGGGAGGCATTTAGGGTCGGGAGGCAGCGCGCATTTAGGGTTAGAGTCGGGAGGCATTTAGGGTTAGGGTTAGGGTTAGGGTTAGAGTCGGGAGTCGGGAGGCAGCGCATTTAGGGTTAGAGTCGGGAGGCAGAGTCGGGAGTCGGGAGGCAGAATTTAGGGTTAGAGTCGGGAGGCATTTAGGGTTAGGGTTAGGGTGCGCATTTAGGGTTAGGGTTAGGGTCGGGAGTCGGGAGTCGGGAGGCATTTAGGGTTAGAGTCGGGAGGCGAATTTAGGGTTAGGGTTAGAGTCGGGAGGCATTTAGGGTTAGGGTTAGAGTCGGGAGGCGCGCATTTAGGGTTAGGGTTAGAGTCGGGAGGCATTTAGGGTTAGGGTTAGGGTTAGGGTTAGAGTCGGGAGGCGCGAATTTAGGGTTAGAGTCGGGAGTCGGGAGGCGCGAATTTAGGGTTAGGGTTAGAGTCGGGAGGCGAATTTAGGGTTAGGGTTAGAGTCGGGAGGCATTTAGGGTTAGGGTTAGGGTTAGGGTTAGGGTTAGAGTCGGGAGGCGGGAATTTAGGGTTAGAGTCGGGAGTCGGGAGGCATTTAGGGTTAGATAGAGTCGGGAGGCATTTAGGGTTAGAGTCGGGAGGCATTTAGGGTTAGGGTTAGGGTTAGGGTTAGAGTCGGGAGGCGAATTTAGGGTTAGGGTTAGAGTCGGGAGTCGGGAGGCGAATTTAGGGTTAGGGTTAGAGTCGGGAGGCATTTAGGGTTAGGGTTAGGGTTAGAGTCGGGAGTCGGGAGGCAGCGCATTTAGGGTTAGGGTTAGAGTCGGGAGGCACATTTAGGGTTAGGGTTAGAGTCGGGAGGCATTTTAGGGTTAGGGTTAGAGTCGGGAGGCATTTAGGGTTAGAGTCGGGAGGCATTTTAGGGTTAGGGTTAGGGTTAGGGTTAGGGTTAGGGTTAGGGTTAGGGTTAGAGTCGGGAGGCGCGAATTTAGGGTTAGGGTTAGAGTTAGGGTTAGGGTTAGAGTCGGGAGGCGAATTTAGGGTTAGGGTTAGGGTTAGAGTCGGGAGGCAGAGTCGGGAGGCATTTAGGGTTAGGGTTAGAGTCGGGAGGCAGCGCGAATTTAGGGTTGGAGTCGGGAGGGTTAGGGTTAGATAGAGTCGGGAGGCATTTAGGGTTAGGGTTAGGGTTAGAGTCGGGAGTCGGGAGCATTTAGGGTTAGGGTTAGAGTCGGGAGGGTTAGGGTTAGAGTCGGGAGGCATTTAGGGTTAGGGTTAGGGTTAGAGTCGGGAGGCATTTAGGGTTAGGGTTAGAGTCGGGAGTCGGGAGGCATTTAGGGTTAGGGTTAGGGTTAGGGTTAGGGTTAGGGTTAGGGTTAGGGTTAGGGTTAGGGTTAGGGTTAGAGTCGGGAGGCATTTAGGGTTAGGGTTAGAGTCGGGAGGCAGCGCGCATTTAGGGTTAGGGTTAGAGTCGGGAGGCGCGCATTTTAGGGTTAGGGTTAGGGTTAGGGTTAGGGTTAGAGTCGGGAGGCGAATTTAGGGTTAGGGTTAGGGTTAGGGTTAGGGTTAGGGTTAGAGTCGGGAGGCGCATTTTAGGGTTAGGGTTAGAGTCGGGAGGCATTTTGATAGAGTCGGGAGTCGGGAGGCAGCGCGCATTTAGGGAATTTAGGGTTAGGGTTAGGGTTAGGGTTAGAGTCGGGAGTCGGGAGCGCATTTAGGGTTAGAGTCGGGAGGCGAATTTAGGGTTAGGGTTAGGGTTAGGGTTAGGGTTAGAGTCGGGAGGCGAATTTAGGGTTAGGGTTAGGGTTAGGGTTAGAGTCGGGTTAGGGTTAGGGTTAGGGTTAGGGTTAGAGTCGGGAGGCGAATTTAGGGTTAGGTTAGGGTTAGGGTTAGGGTTAGGGTTAGGGTTAGGGTTAGAGTCGGGAGGCAGAGTCGGGAGGCAGGGAGGCAGAATCGGGAGGCAGCGCGAATTTAGGGTTAGGGTTAGAGTCGGGAGGCATTTAGGGTTAGGGTTAGGGTTAGAGTCGGGAGTCGGGAGGCAGCGCGCATTTTAGGGTTAGGGTTAGGGTTAGGGTTAGAGTCGGGAGGCGAATTTAGGGTTAGGGTTAGGGTTAGAGTCGGGAGGCATTTAGGGTTAGGGTTAGGGTTAGGGTTAGAGTCGGGAGGCGAATTTAGGGTTAGGGTTAGGGTTAGGGTCGGGAGGCGAATTTAGGGTTAGGGTTAGGGTTAGGGTTAGGGTTAGAGTCGGGAGTCGGGAGGCAGCGCATTTAGGGTTAGGGTTAGAGTCGGGAGGCATTTAGGGTTAGGGTTAGAGTCGGGAGTCGGGAGGCGAATTTAGGGTTAGGGTTAGAGTCGGGAGGCATTTAGGGTTAGGGTTAGGGTTAGGGTTAGGGTTAGGGTTAGGGTTAGGGTTAGGGTTAGGGTTAGGGTTAGAGTCGGGGAGTCGGGAGTCGGGAGGCATTTAGGGAGGCGCGAATTTTAGGGTTAGGGTTAGGGTTAGGGTTAGAGTCGGGAGGCATTTAGGGTTAGGGTTAGAGTCGGGAGGCATTTAGGGTTAGGGTTAGAGTCGGGAGTCGGGAGGCATTTAGGGTTAGGGTTAGGGTTAGGGTTAGGGTTAGGGTTAGGGTTAGGGTTAGAGTCGGGAGGCGGGTTAGGGTTAGAGTCGGGAGTCGGGAGGCATTTAGGGTTAGGGTTAGAGTCGGGAGGAATTTAGGGTTAGAGTCGGGAGTCGGGAGGCGCATTTAGGGTTGGGAGGCATTTAGGGTATTTAGGGTTAGAGTCGGGAGGCAGGGTTAGGGTTAGAGTCGGGAGGCATTTAGGGTTAGAGTCGGGAGGGTTAGGGTTAGAGTCGGGAGTCGGGAGGCATTTAGGGTTAGAGTCGGGAGGCGGGAGTCGGGAGGCATTTAGGGTTAGGGTTAGGGTTAGGGTTAGAGTCGGGAGTCGGGAGGCGCGCATTTAGGGTTAGGGTTAGAGTCGGGAGGCATTTAGGGTTAGGGTTAGGGTTAGAGTCGGGGGTTAGGGTTAGAGTCGGGAGGCGAATTTAGGGTTAGAGTCGGGAGGCATTTAGGGTTAGGGTTAGGGTTAGAGTCGGGGGGAGTCGGGAGGCGGGAGTCGGGAGGCGCGCGCATTTAGGGTTAGGGTGCGCGAATTTAGGGTTAGGGTTAGGGTTAGGGTTAGGGTTAGGGTTAGGGTTAGGGTTAGAGTCGGGAGGCATTTAGGGTTAGGGTTAGGGTTAGGGTTAGGGTTAGGGTTAGGGTTAGAGTCGGGAGGCGCGAATTTAGAGTCGGGAGGCAGAATTTAGAGTCGGGAGGCAGTGCGAATTTAGGGTTAGAGTCGGGAGGCATTTAGGGTTAGGGTTAGGGTTAGGGTTAGGGTTAGGGTTAGAGTCGGGAGTCGGGAGGCATTTAGGGTTAGGGTTAGGGTTAGGGTTAGATGTGCGCATTTAGGGTTAGGGTTAGGGTTAGGGTTAGGGTTAGGGTTAGGGTTAGGGTTAGGGTTAGGGTTAGGGTTAGGGTTAGAGTCGGGAGGCGGGAGGCGCATTTAGGGTTAGGGTTAGGGTTAGGGTTAGGGTTTAGGGTTAGAGTCGGGAGGCGCGAATTTAGGGTTAGGGTTAGGGTTAGGGTTAGGGTTAGAGTTAGGGTTAGGGTTAGAGTCGGGTTAGGGTTAGGGTTAGAGTCGGGAGGCAGCGCATTTAGGGTTAGGGTTAGGGTTAGGGTTAGGGTTAGGGTTAGGGTTAGGGTTAGGGTTAGGGTTAGGGTTAGGGTTAGGGTTAGAGTCGGGAGGCAGAATTTAGGGTTAGGGTTAGGGTTAGGGTTAGGGTTAGGGTTAGAGTTAGGGTTAGGGTTAGAGTCGGGAGGCAGGGTTAGGGTTAGGGTTAGGGTTAGAGTCGGGAGGCATTTTTAGGGTTAGGGTTAGGGTTAGGGTTAGGGTTAGAGTCGGGAGGCGGGAGTCGGGAGTCGGGAGGCGAATTTAGGGTTAGGTTAGGGTTAGAGTCGGGAGGCGAATTTAGGGTTAGGGTTAGGGTTAGGGTTAGGGTTAGGGTTAGGGTTAGAGTCGGGAGGCGGGAGTCGGGAGTCGGGAGTCGGGAGGCAGGGTTAGGGTTAGGGTTAGGGTTAGGGTTAGGGTTAGGGTTAGAGTCGGGAGGCAGCGCGCATTTAGGGTTAGGGTTAGGGTTAGGGTTAGGGTTAGGGTTAGGGTTAGGGTTAGGGTTAGGGTTAGAGTCGGGAGGCGGGAGGCAGAATTTAGGGTTAGAGTCGGGAGGCATTTAGGGTTAGGGTTAGGGTTAGGGTTAGGGTTAGAGTCGGGAGGCGCGAATTTAGGGTTAGAGTCGGGAGGCAGCGCGAATTTAGGGTTAGAGTCGGGAGGCAGAGTCGGGAGTCGGGAGGCAGAGTCGGGAGGCGAATTTAGAGTCGGGAGGCAGAGTCGGGAGTCGGGAGGCAGCGCGAATTTAGGGTTAGAGTCGGGAGTCGGGAGGCATTTAGGGTTAGAGTCGGGAGTCGGGAGGCAGTCGGGAGGCATTTAGGGTTAGGGTTAGGGTTAGGGTTAGGGTTAGGGTTAGGGTTAGGGTTAGGGTTAGGGTTAGAGTCGGGAGGCAGCGCGCATTTAGGGTTAGGGTTAGGGTTAGGGTTAGGGTTAGGGTTAGGGTTAGGGTTAGGGTTAGAGTCGGGAGGCGAATTTAGGGTTAGGGTTAGGGTTAGGGTTAGGGTTAGGGTTAGAGTCGGGAGTCGGGAGTCGGGAGGCGGGAATTTAGGGTTAGGGTTAGGGTTAGGGTTAGAGTCGGGAGGCAGGGAGGCAGGCATTTAGGGTTAGAGTCGGGAGTCGGGAGGCGCATTTAGGGTTAGAGTCGGGAGGCAGCGCGAATTTAGGGTTAGGGTTAGAGTCGGGAGTCGGGAGTCGGGAGGGTTAGGGTTAGGGTTAGGGTTAGAGTCGGGAGGCAGAATTTAGGGTTAGGGTTAGGGTTAGGGTTAGGGTTAGGGTTAGGGTTAGGGTTAGAGTCGGGAGGCATTTAGGGTTAGGGTTAGGGTTAGGGTTAGGGTTAGGGTTAGGGTTAGGGTTAGAGTCGGGAGGCATTTAGGGTTAGGGTTAGGGTTAGGGTTAGATGTGCGCATTTAGGGTTAGGGTTAGGGTTAGGGTTAGGGTTAGGGTTAGGGTTAGGGTTAGGGTTAGAGTCGGGAGGCGGGAGGCGCGAATTTAGGGTTAGAGTCGGGAGGCGCGAATTTAGGGTTAGGGTTAGGGTTAGGGTTAGGGTTAGGGTTAGGGTTAGGGTTAGGGTTAGGGTTAGGGTTAGGGTTAGGGTTAGGGTTAGGGTTAGGGTTAGGGTTAGGGTTAGAGTCGGGAGTCGGGAGGCGGGAGTCGGGAGGCGGGAGGCAGAAGAGTCGGGAGGCATTTAGGGTTAGAGTCGGGAGGCATTTAGGGTTAGGGTTAGGGTTAGAGTCGGGAGTCGGGAGGCGAATTTAGGGTTAGGGTTAGGGTTGGGAGGCAGCGCGAATTTAGGGTTAGGGAGTCGGGAGGCGCGAATTTTAGGGTTAGAGTCGGGTTAGGGTTAGAGTCGGGAGGCAGCGCGAATTTAGAGCGCGAATTTAGGGTTAGGGTTAGGGTTAGGGTTAGAGTCGGGAGGCAGCGCGAATTTAGGGTTAGGGTTAGAGTCGGGAGGCGGGTTAGAGTCGGGAGGCGCGAATTTTAGGGTTAGGGTTAGAGTCGGGAGGCATTTAGGGTTAGGGTTAGGGTTAGGGTTAGGGTTAGAGTCGGGAGTCGGGAGGCGAATTTAGGGTTAGGGTTAGGGTTAGATAGAGTCGGGAGTCGGGGGTTAGGGTTAGGGTTAGGGTTAGGGTTAGAGTCGGGAGTCGGGAGTCGGGAGGCAGAATTTAGGGTTAGGGTTAGGGTTAGGGTTAGGGTTAGGGTTAGGGTTAGAGTCGGGAGGCAGAGTCGGGAGGCAGAGTCGGGAGGCGGGAGGCAGAGTCGGGAGGCAGAGTCGGGAGGCATTTAGGGTTAGAGTCGGGAGGCGCGCATTTAGGGTTAGAGTCGGGAGGCGCGAATTTAGGGTTAGAGTCGGGAGGCAGCGCGAATTTAGGGTTAGGGTTAGAGTCGGGAGGCAGCGCATTTAGGGTTAGAGTCGGGAGGCGGGAGGCAGCGCGAATTTAGGGTTAGAGTCGGGAGGCAGAGTCGGGAGTCGGGAGGCACGAATTTAGGGCATTTAGGGTTAGGGTTAGAGTCGGGAGGCGGGAGGCGGGGTTAGGGTTAGAGTCGGGAGGCATTTAGGGTTAGGGTTAGAGTCGGGAGGCAGAGTCGGGAGGCAGCGCGCATTTAGGGTTAGAGTCGGGAGGCATTTAGGGTTAGGGTTAGGGTTAGGGTTAGAGTCGGGAGGCAGGGAGGCAGGATTTAGGGTTAGGGTTAGGGTTAGGGTTAGGGTTAGAGTCGGGAGGCGAATTTAGGGTTAGGGTTTAGGGTTAGAGTCGGGAGGCAGCGCGAATTTAGGGTTAGAGTCGGGAGGCAGGGAGTCGGGAGGCAGAGTCGGGAGGCGGGAGTCGGGGGGAGTCGGGAGGCAGAGTCGGGAGGCAGGGAATTTAGGGTTAGGGTTAGGGTTAGGGTTAGGGTTAGGGTTAGGGTTAGGGTTAGAGTCGGGAGTCGGGAGGCAGGGTCGGGAGGCGGGAGGCAGAATTTAGGGTTGGGGAGTCGGGAGTCGGGAGGCAGGGAGTCGGGAGGCGGGAGGCAGCGCGCATTTTAGGGTTAGGGTTAGGGTTAGAGTCGGGAGGCAGAGTCGGGAGGCAGGGTTAGAGTCGGGAGGCGCATTTAGGGTGCGCATTTAGGGTTAGGGTTAGAGTCGGGAGGCAGAATTTAGGGTTAGAGTCGGGAGTCGGGAGGCGCGAATTTAGGGGTTAGAGTCGGGAGTCGGGAGGCGCGAATTTAGGGTCGGGAGGCGCGAATTTAGGGTTAGAGTCGGGAGGCGGGAGGCTAGAGTCGGGTTAGGGTTAGAGTCGGGAGTCGGGAGGCGCGAATTTAGGGTTAGAGTCGGGTTAGGGTTAGAGTCGGGAGGCATTTAGGGTTAGGGTTAGAGTCGGGAGTCGGGAGGCAGAAGAGGCCGGGAGTCGGGAGGCATTTAGGGTTAGGGTTAGGGTTAGAGTCGGGAGTCGGGAGGCATTTAGGGTTAGGGTTAGAGTCGGGAGTCGGGAGGCATTTAGGGTTAGGGTTAGGGTTAGAGTCGGGAGGCAGAGTCGGGTGGGTTAGGGTTAGAGTCGGGAGGCATTTAGGGTTAGGGTTAGAGTCGGGAGGCACGAATTTAGGGTTAGAGTCGGGAGGCGCGAATTTAGGGTTAGGGTTAGAGTCGGGAGGCAGCGCATTTAGGGTTAGGGTTAGAGTCGGGAGTCGGGAGTCGGGAGGCATTTAGGGTTAGGGTTAGAGTCGGGAGGCGAATTTAGGGTTAGAGTCGGGAGGCAGCGAATTTAGGGTTAGGGTTAGAGTCGGGAGGCAGAGTCGGGAGTCGGGAGGCGCGAATTTAGAGTCGGGAGGCTCGCATTTAGGGTTAGGGTTAGGGTTAGGGTTAGAGTCGGGAGGGTTAGGGTTAGGGTTAGAGTCGGGAGGCAGCGCGGGAGGCAGAGTCGGGAGGCAGCGCGCATTTAGGGTTAGAGTCGGGGGGAGTCGGGAGGCAGAGTCGGGAGGCGAATTTAGGGTTAGGGTTAGGGTTAGGGTTAGGGTTAGGGTTAGGGTTAGGGTTAGGGTTAGGGTTAGGGTTAGAGTCGGGAGGCATTTAGGGTTAGGGTTAGGGTTAGGGTTAGAGTCGGGAGGCGCGAATTTAGGGTTAGAGTCGGGAGGCATTTTAGGGTTAGGGTTAGGGTTAGGGTTAGGGTTAGAGTCGGGTTAGAGTCGGGTTAGGGTTAGGGTTAGGGTTAGAGTCGGGAGTCGGGAGGCGGGAGGCGCATTTAGGGTTAGGGTTAGAGTCGGGAGGCATTTAGGGTTAGAGTCGGGTTAGGGTTAGGGTTAGGGTTAGAGTCGGGAGTCGGGAGGCATTTAGGGTTAGAGTCGGGAGGCAGCGCATTTAGGGTTAGGGTTTAGGGTTAGAGTCGGGGGAGTCGGGAGGCGCGAATTTAGGGTTAGGGTCGGGAGTCGGGAGGCGAATTTAGGGTTAGGGTTAGGGTTAGAGCATTTAGGGTTAGAGTCGGGAGGCATTTAGGGTTAGGGTTAGAGTCGGGAGGCAGCGCGCATTTAGGGTTAGGGTTAGGGTTAGGGTTAGGGTTAGGGTTAGGGTTAGAGTCGGGAGGCATTTAGGGTTAGGGTTAGGGTGTAGGGAGTCGGGAGGCAGGGAATTTAGGGTTAGGGTTAGGGTTAGGGTTAGAGTCGGGAGGCGCGAATTTAGAGTCGGGAGGCAGAGTCGGGAGTCGGGAGTCGGGAGGCGCGAATTTAGGGTTAGAGTCGGGAGGCGAATTTAGGGTTAGGGTTAGAGTCGGGTTAGGGTTAGGGTTAGAGTCGGGAGGCATTTAGGGTTAGGGTTAGGGTTAGGGTTAGGGTTAGGGTTAGGGTTAGGGTTAGAGTCGGGAGGCATTTAGGGTTAGGGTTAGAGTCGGGAGGCATTTAGGGTTAGGGTTAGGGTTAGGGTTAGAGTCGGGAGGCGCGAATTTAGGGTTAGGGTTAGGGTTAGGGTTAGGGTTTAGGGTTAGGGTTAGGGTTAGGGTTAGGGTTAGGGTTAGGGTTAGGGTTAGAGTCGGGAGGCGGGAGTCGGGAGGCAGGGAGTCGGGAGGCAGGGAGGCGAATTTAGGGTTAGGGTTAGGGTTAGAGTCGGGAGGCATTTAGGGTTAGAGTCGGGAGGCATTTAGGGTTATTTAGGGTTAGAGTCGGGAGGCAGCGAATTTAGGGTTAGGGTTAGAATTTAGGGTTAGGGTTAGAGTCGGGAGTCGGGAGTCGGGAGTCGGGAGGCAGAGTCGGGAGGCAGCGCGAATTTAGGGTTAGGGTTAGAGTCGGGAGGGTTAGGGTTAGGGTTAGGGTTAGGGTTAGGGTTAGGGTTAGGGTTAGGGTTAGGGTTAGGGTTAGGGTTAGGGTTAGGGTTAGGGTTAGGGTTAGGGTTAGGGTTAGGGTTAGGGTTAGAGTCGGGAGGCATTTTAGGGTTAGGGTTAGGGTTAGAGTCGGGAGGCGAATTTAGGGTTAGGGTTAGGGTTAGGGTTAGGGTTAGGGTTAGGGTTAGAGTCGGGAGGCAGAGTCGGGAGGCAGGGAGTCGGGAGGCAGAATTTAGGGTTAGAGTCGGGAGTCGGGAGTCGGGAGTCGGGAGGCAGCGAATTTAGGGTTAGGGTTAGAGTCGGGAGGCAGAGTCGGGAGGCAAATTTAGGGTTAGGGTTAGAGTCGGGTTAGGGTTAGAGTCGGGAGGCGCGAATTTAGGGTTAGGGTTAGAGTCGGGAGGCAGCGCGAATTTAGGGTTAGAGTCGGGAGGCACGCATTTAGGGTTAGGGTTAGAGTCGGGAGGCAGCGCGAATTTAGGGTTAGATAGAGTCGGGTTAGGGTTAGAGTCGGGAGTCGGGAGGCATTTAGGGTTAGGGTTAGGGTTAGAGTCGGGAGGCGCGAATTTAGGGTTAGAGTCGGGAGGCGCGAATTTAGGGTTAGGGTTAGGGTTAGAGTCGGGAGTCGGGAGGCAGAGTCGGGAGTCGGGAGGCAGAATTTAGGGTTAGAGTCGGGAGTCGGGAGGCAGAGTCGGGAGGCAGAGTCGGGAGTCGGGAGGCATTTTAGGGTTAGAGTCGGGAGGCAGCGCATTTAGGGTTAGAGTCGGGAGGCAGAGTCGGGAGTCGGGAGGCATTTAGGGTTAGAGTCGGGAGGCATTTAGGGTTAGAGTCGGGAATTTAGGGTTAGAGTCGGGAGTCGGGAGGCAGAGTCGGGAGTGCGAATTTAGGGTTAGGGTTAGAGTCGGGAGGCGCGAATTTAGGGTCGGGTTAGGGTTAGGGTTAGAGTCGGGAGGCGCGAATTTAGGGTTAGGGTCGGGAGGCAGCGCGAATTTAGGGTTAGGGTTAGAGTCGGGAGGCAGAATTTAGGGTTAGGGTTAGAGTCGGGTTAGGGTTAGGGTTAGGGTTAGGGTTAGGGTTAGGGTTAGGGTTAGGGTTAGGGTTAGGGTTAGGGTTAGAGTCGGGAGGCAGGGTTAGGGTTAGGGTTAGGGTTAGGGTTAGGGTTAGGGTTAGGGTTAGGGTTAGGGTTAGAGTCGGGAGGCATTTAGGGTTAGGGTTAGAGTCGGGAGTCGGGAGGCATTTAGGGTTAGGGTCGGGAGGCATTTAGGGTTAGAGTCAGGGAATTTAGGGTTAGGGTTAGGGTTAGGGTTAGAGTCGGGAGGCAGAGTCGGGAGGCAGAGTCGGGAGTCGGGAGGCAGAAGAGGCAGAATTTAGGGTTAGGGTTAGGGTTAGAGTCGGGAGTCGGGAGGCAGAGTCGGGAGGCGAATTTAGGGTTAGAGTCGGGAGGCGCATTTAGGGTTAGGGTTAGGGTTAGGGTTAGGGTTAGGGTTAGAGTCGGGAGTCGGGAGGCAGGGTTAGAGTCGGGAGGCATTTAGGGTTAGGGTTAGAGTCGGGAGTCGGGAGGCGGGTTAGGGTTAGGGTTAGGGTTAGAGTCGGGAGGCAGCGCGCATTTAGGGTTAGGGTTAGGGTTAGGGTTAGGGTTAGAGTCGGGAGGCAGAGTCGGGAGTCGGGAGGCAGAGTCGGGAGTCGGGAATTTAGGGTTAGGGTTAGAGTCGGGAGTCGGGAGGCGGGAGGCGGGAATTTAGGGTTGGGAGTCGGGAGGCAGAATTTAGGGTTAGAGTCGGGAGGCATTTAGGGTTAGGGTTAGAGTCGGGAGGCGGGAGTCGGGAGTCGGGAGGCGCGAATTTAGGGTTAGAGTCGGGAGGCGCGAATTTAGGGTTGGTTAGGGTTAGGGTTAGAGTCGGGAGGCGAATTTAGGGTTAGGGTTAGGGTTAGGGTTAGGGTTAGGGTTAGGGTTAGGGTTAGAGTCGGGAGGCAGCGCGCATTTAGGGTTAGGGTTAGGGTTAGGGTTAGGGTTAGAGTCGGGGGGGAGTCGGGAGGCAGAGTCGGGAGTCGGGAGGCATTTAGGGTTAGAGTCGGGAGGGAGGCGCGAATTTTTAGGGTTAGGGTTAGGGTTAGAGTCGGGAGGCGCGAATTTAGGGTTAGGGTTAGGGTTAGAGTCGGGAGGCAGCGCGAATTTAGGGTTAGGGTTAGGGTTAGGGTTAGGGTTAGAGTCGGGAGGCATTTAGGGTTAGGGTTAGGGTTAGGGTTAGGGTTAGGGTTAGAGTCGGGAGGCGCATTTAGGGTTAGGGTTAGGGTTAGGGTTAGGGTTAGAGTCGGGAGTCGGGAGGCAGAGTCGGGAGGCAGAGTCGGGAGGCAGAGTCGGGAGTCGGGAGGCAGCGCGAATTTAGGGTTTAGGGTTAGAGTCGGGAGGCGAATTTAGGGTTAGAGTCGGGAGGCGAATTTAGGGTTGGGTTAGGGTCGGGAGGCATTTAGGGTTAGGGTTAGGGTTAGGGTTAGAGTCGGGAGTCGGGAGTCGGGGAGTCGGGAGGCGGGAGGCATTTAGGGTTAGGGTTAGAGTCGGGAGGCATTTAGGGTTAGAGTCGGGAGGCGGGAATTTAGGGTTAGGGTTAGGGTTAGAGTCGGGAGGCAGCGCGAATTTTAGGGTTAGGGTTAGGGTTAGGGTTAGAGTCGGGAGGCGAATTTAGGGTTAGGGTTAGGGTTAGGGTTAGAGTCGGGAGGCATTTAGGGTTAGGGTTAGGGTTAGGGTTAGAGTCGGGAGGCAGGGTTAGGGTTAGGGTTAGGGTTAGAGTCGGGAGGCGCGAATTTAGGGTTAGGGTTAGAGTCGGGAGGCGGGAGTCGGGTTAGGGTTAGAGTCGGGTTAGGGTTAGGGTTTAGGGTTAGAGTCGGGAGGCATTTAGGGTTAGGGTTAGGGTTAGAGTCGGGAGGCAGCGCGAATTTAGGGTTAGGGTTAGGGTTAGGGTTAGAGTCGGGAGGCGAATTTAGGGTTAGGGTTAGAGTCGGGAGGCAGGAGTCGGGAGGCAGCGAATTTAGGGTTAGAGTCGGGAGTCGGGAGGGTTAGGGTTAGGGTTAGGGTTAGGGTTAGGGTTAGAGTCGGGAGGCAGAATTTAGGGTTAGGGTTAGGGTTAGAGTTAGAGTCGGGAGGGTTAGGGTTAGGGTTAGGGTTAGAGTCGGGAGGCAGCGCATTTAGGGTTAGGGTTAGGGTTAGAGTCGGGAGGCGAATTTAGGGTTAGAGTCGGGAGGCGCGAATTTAGGGTTAGGGTTAGAGTCGGGAGGCGGGAGTCGGGAGGCAGGGAATTTAGGGTTAGGGTTAGGGTTAGAGTCGGGAGGCGCGAATTTAGGGTTAGAGTCGGGAGGCAGCGAATTTAGGGTTAGGGTTAGGGTTAGAGTCGGGAGGCAGAGTCGGGAGGCAGAGTCGGGAGTCGGGAGGCAGCGCGAATTTAGGGTTAGGGTTAGGGTTAGAGTCGGGAGGCGCGAATTTAGAGTCGGGGAGTCGGGAGGCGAATTTAGGGTTAGGGTTAGAGTCGGGAGGCAGAGTCGGGAGGCAGCGCGAATTTTAGGGTTAGGGTTAGGGTTAGAGTCGGGGGGTTGGTAGAGTCGGGTTAGAGTCGGGAGGCAGAGTCGGGTTAGGGTTAGGGTTAGGGTTAGGGTTAGGGTTAGAGTCGGGAGGCGCGAATTTAGGGTTAGGGTTAGGGTTAGGGTTAGAGTCGGGAGGCAGCGCGAATTTAGGGTTAGGGTTAGGGTTAGGGTTAGGGTTAGGGTTAGGGTTAGGGTTAGAGTCGGGTTAGAGTCGGGAGGCGAATTTAGGGTTAGGGTTAGGGTTAGGGTTAGGGTTAGAGTCGGGGGGCGCGAATTTAGGGTTAGGGTTAGGGTTAGAGTCGGGAGGCGCGAATTTAGGGTTAGAGTCGGGAGTCGGGAGTCGGGAGGCGAATTTAGGGTTAGGGTTAGAGTCGGGAGGCGCGAATTTAGGGTTAGAGTCGGGAGGCGCGAATTTAGAGTCGGGAGGCAGAGTCGGGAGGCAGAGTCGGGAGGCATTTAGGGTTAGGGTTAGAGTCGGGAGGCATTTAGGGTTAGGGTTAGAGTCGGGAGGCGAATTTAGGGTTAGAGTCGGGAGTCGGGAGGCGAATTTAGGGTTAGGGTTAGGGTTAGAGTCGGGGGAGGCAGGGTTAGGGTTAGGGTTAGGGTTAGAGTCGGGTTAGGGTTAGGGTTAGGGTTAGAGTCGGGAGTCGGGGGCGCGAATTTAGGGTTAGGGTTAGAGTCGGGAGGCGGGTTAGGGTTAGGGTTAGAGTCGGGAGGCAGCGAATTTAGGGTTAGGGTTAGGGTTAGGGTTAGGGTTAGAGTCGGGAGTCGGGAGGCGAATTTAGGGTTAGAGTCGGGAGGCAGCGAATTTAGGGTTAGGGTTAGAGTCGGGAGGCGAATTTAGGGTTAGGGTTAGGGTTAGAGTCGGGAGGCAGCGCGCATTTAGGGTTAGAGTCGGGAGGCGGGAGGCGCGCGAATTTAGGGTTAGAGTCGGGAGGCATTTAGGGTTAGGGTTAGAGTCGGGAGGCGCGCATTTTAGGGTTAGAGTCGGGTTAGAGTCGGGAGGCGCGAATTTAGGGTTAGGGAGTCGGGAGGCGCATTTAGGGTTAGGGTTAGAGTCGGGAGGCAGCGCATTTAGGGTTAGAGTCGGGGGAGGCAGAGTCGGGAGTCGGGAGGCGCGAATTTAGGGTCGGGAGGCATTTAGGGTTAGAGTCGGGAGGCGAATTTAGGGTTAGAGTCGGGAGGCAGCGCGCATTTAGGGTTAGAGTCGGGAGGCGCGAATTTAGGGTTAGGGTTAGAGTCGGGAGTCGGGCATTTAGGGTTAGGGTTAGAGTCGGGAGTTAGGGTTAGGGTTAGGGTTAGAGTCGGGTTAGAGTCGGGTTAGAGTCGGGTTAGAGTCGGGTTAGGGTTAGGGTTAGGGTTAGAGTCGGGTTAGGGTTAGGGTTAGGGTTAGATAGGGTTAGGGTTAGGGTTAGGGTTAGGGTTAGGGTTAGGGTTAGGGTTAGGGTTAGGGTTAGGGTTAGGGTTAGAGTTAGGGTTAGGGTTAGGGTTAGAGTCGGGAGGCATTTAGGGTTAGAGTCGGGAGGCAGCGAATTTAGGGTTAGAGTCGGGAGGCGCGAATTTAGGGTTAGAGTCGGGAATTTAGGGTTAGGGTTAGGGTTAGGGTTAGGGTTAGGGTTAGGGTTAGGGTTAGGGTTAGAGTCGGGAGGCAGAATTTAGGGTTAGGGTTAGGGTTAGAGTCGGGAGGCATTTAGGGTCGGGAGGCGAATTTAGGGTTAGGGTTAGAGCGCGAATTTAGGGTTAGGGTTAGAGTCGGGAGGCGCGAATTTAGGGTTAGGGTTAGAGTCGGGAGGCGCGAATTTAGGGTTAGGGTTAGAGCGCATTTAGGGTTAGAGTCGGGAGGCAGCGAATTTAGGGTTAGAGTCGGGAGGCGCATTTAGGGTTAGGGTTAGGGTTAGGGTTAGAGCACGCGAATTTAGGGTTAGAGTCGGGAGGCGCGAATTTAGGGTTAGGGTTAGAGTCGGGAGGCGAATTTAGGGTTAGAGTCGGGTTAGAGTCGGGAGTCGGGAGGCGCGAATTTAGGGTTAGGGTTAGAGTCGGGAGGGTTAGGGTTAGGGTTAGAGTCGGGAGGCGCGCATTTAGGGTTAGGGTTAGGGTTAGGGTTAGAGTCGGGAGGCATTTAGGGTTAGAGTCGGGAGGCATTTAGGGTTAGGGTTAGGGTTAGAGTCGGGAGGCGCGAATTTAGGGTTAGGGTTAGGGTTAGAGTCGGGAGGCGAATTTAGGGTTAGAGTCGGGAGGCAGCGCGCGAATTTAGGGTTAGGGTTAGAGTCGGGAGGCGCGCATTTAGGGTTAGGGTTAGGGTTAGGGTTAGAGTCGGGAGGCGCGAATTTAGGGTTAGGGTTAGAGTCGGGAGGCGCGCATTTAGGGTTAGGGTTAGGGTTAGGGTTAGGGTTAGGGTTAGGGTTAGAGTCGGGAGTCGGGAGTCGGGAGGCAGGCATTTAGGGTTAGGGTTAGAGTCGGGAGTCGGGAGTCGGGAGTCGGGAGGCGCGAATTTAGGGTTAGGGTTAGGGTTAGGGTTAGAGTCGGGAGGCGGGAATTTAGGGTTAGAGTCGGGAGGCGCGAATTTAGGGTTAGGGTTAGAGTCGGGGGTTAGAGTCGGGAGGCGCGAATTTAGGGTTAGGGTTAGAGTCGGGGTTAGAGTCGGGAGGCGCGCAATTTAGGGTTAGGGTTAGGGTTAGGGTTAGAGTCGGGAGTCGGGAGGCATTTAGGGTTAGGGTTAGGGTTAGAGTCGGGAGGCGCGAATTTAGGGTTAGAGTCGGGAGCGAATTTAGGGTTAGGGTTAGAGTCGGGGGGTTAGAGTCGGGAGGCGCGAATTTAGGGTTAGGGTTAGGGTTAGGGTTAGGGTTAGGGTTAGAGTCGGGAGGCATTTAGGGTTAGAGTCGGGAGGCGCGCGAATTTAGGGTTAGGGTTAGGGTTAGAGTCGGGAGGCGAATTTAGGGTTAGAGTCGGGAGGCGAATTTAGGGTTAGGGTTAGGGTTAGGGTTAGGGTTAGGGTTAGGGTTAGAGTCGGGAGGCGCGAATTTAGGGTTAGGGTTAGAGTCGGGAGGCAGCGCGAATTTAGGGTTAGGGTTAGGGTTAGGGTTAGAGTCGGGAGGGTTAGGGTTAGGGTTAGAGTCGGGAGGCACGAATTTAGGGTTAGGGTTAGGGTTAGAGTCGGGAGGCGCGAATTTAGGGTTAGAGTCGGGAGGCAGCGAATTTAGGGTTAGGGTTAGGGTTAGGGTTAGGGTTAGGGTTAGGGTTAGAGCGCGAATTTAGGGTTAGAGTCGGGAGGCAGCGAATTTTAGGGTTAGAGTCGGGAGGCGAATTTAGGGTTAGAGTCGGGAGGCATTTAGGGTTAGGGTTAGAGTCGGGAGGCGCGAATTTAGGGTTAGAGTCGGGAGGCAGCGCGAATTTAGGGTTAGGGTTAGGGTTAGGGTTAGGGTTAGGGTTAGGGTTAGGGTTAGGGTTAGGGTTAGGGTTGGGGGTTAGAGTCGGGAGGCAGCGCATTTAGGGTTAGAGTCGGGAGGCAGCGCGAATTTAGGGTTAGGGTTAGGGTTAGGGTTAGGGTCGGGAGGCGAATTTAGGGTTAGGGTTAGAGTCGGGAGTCGGGAGTCGGGAGTCGGGAGGCAGAATTTAGGGTTAGAGTCGGGAGGCGCGAATTTAGGGTTAGAGTCGGGAGGCATTTAGGGTTAGGGTTAGGGTTAGGGTTAGAGTCGGGAGTCGGGAGGTTAGGGTTAGGGTTAGGGTTAGGGTTAGGGTTAGAGTCGGGAGGCAGGGTTAGGGTTAGGGTTAGGGTTAGGGTTAGGGTTAGGGTTAGGGTTAGAGTCGGGAGGCGGGAGGCAGAGTCGGGAGTCGGGAGGCAGAGTCGGGAGTCGGGAGGCGAATTTAGGGTTAGAGTCGGGAGGCGCGAATTTAGGGTTAGAGTCGGGAGGCATTTAGGGTTAGGGTTAGAGTTTAGGGTTAGGGTTAGGGTTAGAGTCGGGAGGCGCGAATTTAGGGTTAGGGTTAGGGTTAGGGTTAGGGTTAGGGTTAGGGTTAGGGTTAGGGTTAGGGTTAGGGTTAGGGTTAGGGTTAGGGTTAGGGTTAGGGTTAGGGTTAGGGTTAGGGTTAGAGTCGGGAGGCAGAGTCGGGAGGCGCGCATTTAGGGTTAGAGTCGGGAGGCAGGGTTAGGGTTAGAGTCGGGAGGCGAATTTAGGGTTAGAGTCGGGAGTCGGGAGGCAGAGTCGGGAGGCAGCGCGAATTTAGGGTTAGGGTTAGGGTTAGAGTCGGGAGTCGGGAGGCGAATTTAGGGTTAGAGTCGGGAGGCAGGGTTAGGGTTAGGGTTAGAGCGAATTTAGGGTTAGGGTTAGGGTTAGGGTTAGAGTCGGGAGGCAGCGCGAATTTAGGGTTAGGGTTAGGGTTAGAGTCGGGAGTCGGGAGTCGGGAGGCAGGACTTGATAGAGTCGGGAGGCGAATTTAGGGTTAGAGTCGGGAGGCAGGGTTAGGGTTAGAGTCGGGAGGCAGCGCGAATTTTAGGGTTAGAGTCGGGAGGCGCGAATTTAGGGTTAGGGTTAGGGTTAGGGTTAGGGTTAGGGTTAGGGTTAGAGTCGGGAGGCGCGAATTTAGGGTTAGGGTGTAGGGTTAGGGTTAGGGTTAGAGTCGGGAGGCAGCGCGAATTTAGGGTTAGGGTTAGGGTTAGGGTTAGGGTTAGGGTTAGGGTTAGGGTTAGGGTTAGGGTTAGGGTTAGGGTTAGGGTTAGGGTTAGGGTTAGGGTTAGGGTTAGGGTTAGGGTTAGGGTTAGGGTTAGGGTTAGGGTTAGGGTTAGGGTTAGGGTTAGGGTTAGGGTTAGAGTTAGAGTCGGGAGTCGGGAGGCGAATTTAGGGTTAGGGTTAGGGTTAGGGTTAGGGTTAGGGTTAGGGTTAGAGTCGGGAGGCATTTAGGGTTAGGGTTAGGGTTAGGGTTAGGGTTAGGGTTAGGGTTAGAGTCGGGAGGCGCGAATTTAGGGTCGGGAGGCGAATTTAGGGTTAGGGTTAGGGTTAGGGTTAGGGTTAGAGTCGGGAGGCAGAGTCGGGGGGAGTCGGGAGGCAGGGAGGCAGCGCGAATTTAGGGTCGGGAGGCAGAGTCGGGAGGCAGCGCGAATTTAGGGTTAGGGTTAGGGTTAGGGTTAGAGTCGGGAGTCGGGAGGCAGGGTTAGGGTTAGAGTCGGGAGGCAGAGTCGGGAGTCGGGAGTCGGGAGGCATTTAGGGTTAGGGTTAGGGTTAGGGTTAGAGTCGGGAGGCATTTAGGGTTAGAGTCGGGAGGCATTTAGGGTTAGGGTTAGGGTTAGAGTCGGGAGGCAGGGTTAGGGTTAGGGTTAGGGTGCGAATTTAGGGTTAGGGTTAGGGTTAGGGTTAGGGTTAGGGTTAGGGTTAGAGTCGGGAGTCGGGAGGCGAATTTAGGGTTAGGGTTAGGGTTAGGGTTAGGGTTAGGGTTAGGGTTAGGGTTAGGGTTAGGGTTAGGGTTAGGGTTAGGGTTAGGGTGATAGAGTCGGGGTTAGGGTTAGGGTTAGGGTTAGGGTTAGGGTTAGAGCGCGAATTTAGGGTTAGGGTTAGGGTTAGGGTTAGAGTCGGGAGGCACGAATTTAGGGTTAGGGTTAGGGTTAGGGTTAGGGTTAGAGTCGGGAGGCAGCGCGAATTTAGGGTTAGGGTTAGAGTCGGGAGTCGGGAGGCAGAATTTAGGGTTAGAGTCGGGAGGCGCGAATTTAGGGTTAGGGTTAGGGTTGGGTTAGGGTTAGGGTTAGGGTTAGGG
>CM036999.1:110000-130000 GCA_020854095.1 Dasyurus viverrinus | reverse complement strand
TAGGGTTAGGGTTAGAGTCGGGAGTCGGGAGGCGCGAATTTAGGGTTAGAGCGCGAATTTAGGGTTAGAGTCGGGAGGCGAATTTTAGGGTTAGGGTTAGAGTCGCGAATTTAGGGTTAGGGTTAGAGTCGGGAGTCGGGAGGCAGCGAATTTAGAGTCGGGAGGCGAATTTAGGGTTAGGGTTAGAGTCGGGAGGCAGCGCGAATTTAGGGTTAGGGTTAGGGTTAGAGTCGGGAATTTAGGGTTAGAGTCGGGAGGCGAATTTAGGGTTAGGGTTAGGGTTAGAGTCGGGAGTCGGGAGTCGGGAGTCGGGAATTTAGGGTTAGGGTTAGGGTTAGGGTTAGGGTTAGAGTCGGGAGGCGCGAATTTAGGGTTAGGGTTAGAGTCGGGAGTCGGGAGTGCGAATTTAGGGTTAGGGTTAGGGTTAGGGTTAGGGTTAGAGTCGGGAGGCAGCGCGAATTTAGGGTTAGGGTTAGGGTTAGGGTTAGAGTCGGGAGGCATTTAGGGTTAGAGTCGCGAATTTAGGGTTAGGGTTAGAGTCGGGAGGCGCGAATTTAGGGTTAGAGTCGGGAGGCGCGAATTTAGGGTTAGGGTTAGGGTTAGGGTTAGGGTTAGGGTTAGATAGAGTCGGGAGTCGGGTTAGGGTTAGAGTCGGGAGTCGGGAGGCGAATTTAGGGTTAGAGTCGGGAGGCGCGAATTTAGGGTTAGAGTCGGGAGTCGGGAGGCGCGAATTTAGGGTTAGGGTTAGAGTCGGGAGGCGCGAATTTAGGGTTAGAGTTTAGGGTTAGGGTTAGAGTCGGGAGGCGAATTTAGGGCGCGAATTTAGGGTTAGAGTCGGGAGGCAGCGCGAATTTAGGGTTAGGGTTAGGGTGCGCGAATTTAGGGCGAATTTAGGGTTAGATTGATAGAGTCGGGAGGCATTTTGGGTTAGGGTTAGATAGAGTCGGGAGTCGGGAGGCAGCGAATTTAGGGTTAGGGTTAGGGAATTTAGGGTTAGAGTCGGGAGGCGCGAATTTAGGGTTAGGGTTAGGGTTAGAGTCGGGAGGCATTTAGGGTTAGAGTCGGGAGGCGCGAATTTAGGGTTAGGGTTAGAGTCGGGGGTTAGATAGAGTCGGGTTAGGGTTAGAGTCGGGAAGGGTTAGGGTTAGGGTTAGAGTCGGGAGGCGCGAATTTAGGGTTAGGGTTAGGGTTAGAGTCGGGAGGCGCGAATTTAGGGTTAGGGTTAGAGTCGGGAGGCGCGAATTTAGGGTTTAGGGTTAGGGTTAGAGTCGGGTTAGGGTTAGAGTCGGGGGTTAGGGTTAGGGTTAGAGTCGGGGTTAGGGTTAGAGCGAATTTAGGGTTAGAGTCGGGGGGGTTAGGGTTAGGGTTAGATTTAGGGTTAGGGTTAGAGTCGGGAGGCGCGAATTTAGGGTTAGGGTTAGAGCGCGCATTTAGGGTTAGGGTTAGAGTCGGATTTTAGGGTTAGAGTCGGGAGGCGCGAATTTAGGGTTAGGGTTAGAGTCGGGAGGCGCGAATTTAGGGTTAGGGTTAGGGTTAGGGTTAGAGTCGCGAATTTAGGGTTAGGGTTAGGGTTAGGGTTAGGGTTAGGGTTAGGGTTAGGGTTAGGGTTAGAGTGCGAATTTAGGGTTAGAGTCGGGAGGCCACGCATTTAGGGTTAGGGTTAGAGTCGGGAGTCGGGAGCGAATTTATGGTTAGAGTCGGGAGGCGAATTTAGGGTTAGAGTCGGGAGGCAGAATTTAGGGTTAGAGTCGGGAGGCACGAGCGCGAATTTAGGGTCGGGAGGCGCGAATTTAGGGTTAGAGTCGGGAGGCACGAATTTAGGGTCGGGAATTTAGGGTTAGGGTTAGGGTTAGAGTCGGGTTAGGGTTAGGGTTAGGGTTAGAGTCGGGAGGCGCATTTAGGGTTAGAGTCGGGAGTCGGGAATTTAGGGTTAGGGTCGGGTTAGAGTCGGGAGGCGCGAATTTAGGGTTAGGGTTAGAGCGCGAATTTAGGGTTAGAGTCGGGAGTCGGGAGGCGCGAATTTAGGGTTAGGGTTAGGGTTAGGGTTAGGGTTAGAGTCGGGAGCGCGCGAATTTAGGGTTAGAGTCGGGAGGCGAATTTAGGGTTAGGGTTAGAGTCGGGAGTCGGGTTAGAGTCGGGAGGCGCGAATTTAGGGTTAGGGTCGGGAGGCAGCGCATTTAGGGTCGGGAGTCGGGAGGCGCGAATTTAGGGTTAGAGTCGGGAGGCATTTAGGGTTAGAGTCGGGAGCGCGCATTTAGGGTTAGGGTTAGAGTCGGGAGGCATTTAGGGTTAGAGTCGGGAGGCGAATTTAGGGTTAGAGTCGGGAGGCGCGAATTTAGGGTTAGAGTCGGGAGGCGAATTTAGGGTTAGGGTTAGGGTTAGAGTCGGGAGGCAGAATTTAGGGTTAGGGTTAGGGTTAGAGTCGGGAGGCGCGAATTTAGGGTTAGAGTCGGGAGGCATTTAGGGTTAGGGTTAGGGTTAGGGTTAGGGTTAGAGTCGGGCAATTTAGGGTTAGGGTTAGGGTTAGGGTTAGAGTCGGGAGGCATTTAGGGTTAGGGTTAGGGTTAGAGTCGGGAGGCATTTAGGGTTAGGGTTAGGGTTAGGGTTAGGGTTAGAGTCGGGAGTCGGGAGGCATTTAGGGTTAGGGTTAGGGTTAGAGTCGGGAGGCATTTAGGGTTAGAGTCGGGAGTCGGGAGGCAGAATTTAGGGTTAGGGTTAGAGTCGGGAGGCATTTAGGGTTAGGGTTAGAGTCGGGAGGCATTTAGGGTTAGGGTTAGAGTCGGGAGTCGGGAGGCGCGAATTTAGGGTCGGGAGGCAGCGCATTTAGGGTTAGAGTTAGGGTTAGAGTCGGGAGGCATTTAGGGTTAGAGTCGGGAGGCGCATTTAGGGTTAGAGTCGGGTTAGGGTTAGAGTCGGGAGGCAGCGCGCGTGCATTTAGGGTTAGGGTTAGAGTCGGGAGTCGGGAGGCAGAGTCGGGCATTTAGGGTTAGGGTTAGGGTTAGAGTCGGGAGGCATTTAGGGTTAGGGTTAGGGTTAGAGTCGGGAGGCAGAATTTAGGGTTAGAGTCGGGAGGCAGAATTTAGGGTTAGGGTTAGAGTCGGGAGGCAGAGTCGGGAGTCGGGAGGCATTTAGGGTTAGAGTCGGGAGTCGGGAGGCGGGAATTTAGGGTTAGGGTTAGGGTTAGAGTCGGGAGGCATTTAGGGTTAGAGTCGGGAGGCAGCGCATTTTAGGGTTAGGGTTAGGGTTAGAGTCGGGAGTCGGGAGGCAGAGTCGGGAGGCATTTAGGGTTAGGGTTAGGGTTAGAGTCGGGAGGGAGGCATTTAGGGTTAGGGTTAGAGTCGGGAGGCAGAGTCGGGAGGCAGCGCGAATTTAGGGTTAGGGTTAGGGTTAGGGTTAGGGTTAGGGTTAGGGTTAGGGTTAGGGTTAGGGTTAGGGTTAGGGTTAGAGTCGGGAGGCAGAGTCGGGAGTCGGGAGGCAGGCGGGAGTCGGGAGGCAGGGAGTCGGGAGGCAGCGCGAATTTAGGGTTAGGGTTAGAGTCGGGAGGCAGAGTCGGGAGGCAGAGTCGGGAGGCAGCGCGAATTTAGGGTTAGGGTTAGAGTCGGGAGGCAGAGTCGGGAGGCAGGGTTAGGGTTAGAGTCGGGTTAGGGTTAGGGTTAGAGTCGGGAGGCATTTAGGGTTAGGGTTAGGGTTAGAGTCGGGAGGCAGCGCGCATTTAGGGTTAGGGTTAGGGTTAGGGTTAGAGTCGGGAGTCGGGAGGCAGCGCGAATTTAGGGTTAGGGTTAGGGTTAGGGGTTAGAGTCGGGAGGCAGAATTTAGGGTTAGGGTGAATTTAGGGTTAGGGTTAGGGTTAGAGTCGGGAGGCGCATTTAGGGTTAGGGTTAGAGTCGGGAGGCGGGAGGCAGAGTCGGGAGGCATTTAGGGTTAGGGTTAGGGTTAGGGTTAGGGTTAGGGTTAGGGTTAGGGTTAGGGTTAGAGTGGGGGTTAGGGTTAGAGTCGGGAGGCGCGAATTTAGGGTTAGGGTTAGAGTCGGGAGGCGGAGTCGGGAGGCGCATTTAGGGTTAGGGTTAGGGTTAGGGTTAGGGTTAGAGTCGGGGGTTAGAGTCGGGAGGCGAATTTAGGGTTAGGGTTAGGGTCGGGAGTCGGGAGGCGCGAATTTAGGGTTAGAGTCGGGAGGCGAATTTAGGGTTAGGGTCGGGAGGCGCGAATTTAGAGTCGGGAGGCAGAATTTAGGGTTAGGGTTAGAGTCGGGAGGCATTTAGGGTTAGGGTTAGGGTTAGAGTCGGGAGGCAGTCGGGAGGCGAATTTAGGGTTAGAGTCGGGAGGCAGAGTCGGGAGGCATTTAGGGTTAGAGTCGGGAGTTAGAGTCGGGAGGCGAATTTAGGGTTAGAGTCGGGAGGCATTTAGGGTTAGGGTTAGGGTTAGGGTTAGGGTTAGGGTTAGGGTTAGAGTCGGGAGGCGAATTTAGGGTTAGGGTTAGGGTTGGTTAGGGTTAGGGTTAGATAGAGTCGGGAGGCGCGAATTTAGGGTTAGGGTTAGGGTTAGGGTTAGGGTTAGGGTTAGGGTTAGGGTTAGGGTTAGGGTTAGAGTCGGGAGGCGCGAATTTAGGGTTAGAGTCGGGAGGCGGGAGGCGAATTTAGGGTTAGGGTTAGAGTCGGGAGGCAGGGAATTTAGGGTTAGAGTCGGGAGGCATTTAGGGTTAGAGTCGGGAGGCGCGCATTTAGGGTTAGAGTCGGGAGGCATTTAGGGTTAGGGTTAGGGTTAGAGTCGGGAGTCGGGAGGCAGCGCGAATTTAGGGTTAGAGTCGGGAGGCATTTAGGGTTAGAGTCGGGAGGCGCATTTAGGGTTAGAGTCGGGAGGCATTTAGGGTTAGGGTTAGGGTTAGGGTTAGGGTTTAGGGTTAGGGTTAGAGTCGGGAGGCGGGAGTCGGGAGGCAGCGCGAATTTAGGGTTAGGGTTAGGGTTAGAGTCGGGAGGCATTTAGGGTTAGAGTCGGGAGGCAGTCGGGAGGCAGAGTCGGGAGTCGGGTTAGGGTTAGAGTCGGGAGGCATTTAGGGTTAGGGTTAGGGTTAGAGTCGGGAGTCGGGAGGCATTTAGGGTTAGGGTTAGGGTTAGAGTCGGGAGGCAAATTTAGGGTTAGGGTTAGAGTCGGGAGGCAGCGCATTTAGGGTTAGGGTTAGAGTCGGGAGTCGGGAGGCAGAGTCGGGAGGCAGAGTCGGGAGGCATTTAGGGTTAGGGTTAGGGTTAGATTTAGGGTTAGAGTCGGGAGTCGGGAGGCAGCGCGAATTTAGGGTTAGGGTGGGTTAGGGTTAGGGTTAGGGTTAGGGTTAGGGTTAGGGTTAGGGTTAGGGTTAGGGTTAGGGTTAGGGTTAGGGTTAGAGTCGGGAGGCAGGGTTAGGGTTAGAGTCGGGAGGCAGAGTCGGGAGGCATTTAGGGTTAGAGTCGGGAGGCATTTAGGGTTAGGGTTAGGGTTAGAGTCGGGAGGCAGAATTTAGGGTTAGAGTCGGGAGGCGGGAGGCAGGGAGTCGGGAGGCGCATTTAGGGTTAGGGTTAGGGTTAGGGTTAGAGTCGGGAGGCATTTAGGGTTAGGGTTAGGGTTAGGGTTAGAGTCGGGTTAGAGTCGGGAGGCGAATTTTAGGGTTAGGGTTAGGGTTAGGGTTAGGGTTAGGGTTAGGGTTAGAGTCGGGAGTCGGGAGGCGCATTTAGGGTTAGGGTGAGAGTCGGGAGGCGCGAATTTAGGGTTAGAGTCGGGAGGCGCATTTAGGGTTAGGGTTAGGGTTAGGGTTAGGGTTAGGGTTAGGGTTAGGGTTAGATTTAGGGTTAGGGTTAGGGTTAGGGTTAGGGTTAGGGTTAGGGTTAGGGTTAGGGTTAGGGTTAGGGTTAGAGTCGGGGAGTCGGGAGGCAGCGAATTTAGGGTTAGGGTTAGAGTCGGGAGGCGCGAATTTAGGGTTAGGGTTAGAGTCGGGGGGAGTCGGGGGGGAGTCGGGAGTCGGGAGGCAGAGTCGGGAGGCAGTCGGGAGGCAGAAGAGTCGGGAGGCAGCGCATTTAGGGTTAGGGTTAGGGTTAGAGTCGGGAGTCGGGAGGCATTTAGGGTTAGGGTTAGGGTTAGAGTCGGGAGTCGGGAGTCGGGAGGCGGGAGTCGGGAGGCAGAGTCGGGAGGCAGAGTCGGGAGGCAGGGTTAGGGTCGGGAGGCGAATTTAGGGTTAGAGTCGGGAGGCAGCGCGAATTTAGGGTTAGGGTGAATTTAGGGTTAGGGTTAGGGTTAGGGTTAGGGTTAGGGTTAGGGTTAGGGTTAGGGTTAGGGTTAGAGTCGGGAGTCGGGAGGCGAATTTAGGGTTAGGGTTAGGGTTAGGGTTAGGGTTAGGGTTAGGGTTAGGGTTAGGGTTAGGGTTAGGGTTAGGGTTAGAGTCGGGAGTCGGGGAGGGAGTCGGGAGGCAGCGCGAATTTAGGGTTAGGGTTAGGGTTAGAGTCGGGAGGCATTTAGGGTTAGAGTCGGGAGGCATTTAGGGTTAGGGTTAGAGTCGGGAGTCGGGAGGCGAATTTAGGGTTAGAGTCGGGAGTCGGGAGGCAGCGCGAATTTAGGGTTAGAGTCGGGAGTCGGGAGTGCGCATTTAGGGCGCATTTTAGGGTTAGGGTTAGGGTTTAGGGTTAGGGTTAGGGTTAGGGTTAGAGTCGGGAGGCAGGGTTAGGGTTAGGGTTAGGGTTAGGGTTAGGGTTAGGGTTAGGGTTAGGGTTAGAGTCGGGAGGCAGAATTTAGGGTTAGGGTTAGGGTTAGGGTTAGGGTTAGGGTTTAGGGTTAGGGTTAGGGTTAGGGTTAGGGTTAGGGTAGGGTTAGGGTTAGGGTTAGGGTTAGAGTCGGGAGGCGAATTTAGGGTTAGGTTAGGGTTAGGGTTAGGGTTAGGGTTAGGGTTAGGGTTAGAGTCGGGGGAGTCGGGAGGCAGGGTTAGGGTTAGGGTTAGGGTTAGGGTTAGGGTTAGGGTTAGGGTTAGAGTCGGGAGGCATTTAGGGTTAGGGTTAGGGTTAGAGTCGGGAGTCGGGAGGCGGGAGGCATTTAGGGTTAGAGTCGGGAGGCATTTAGGGTTAGGGTTAGGGTTAGGGTTAGGGTTAGGGTTAGGGTTAGAGTCGGGAGGCAGAATTTAGGGTTAGGGTTAGGGTTAGATAGAGTCGGGAGGCAGCGCGAATTTAGGGTTAGGGTCGGGAGGCAGAGTCGGGAGGCATTTAGGGTTAGGGTTAGAGTCGGGTTAGGGTTAGAGTCGGGAGGCATTTAGGGTTAGAGTCGGGAGGCATTTAGGGTTAGGGTTAGAGTCGGGAGGCGGGAGGCGCATTTAGGGTTAGGGTTAGGGTTAGGGTTAGGGTTAGAGTCGGGAGTCGGGAGGCGGGAGGCAGAGTCGGGAGGCAGAATTTAGGGTTAGGGTTAGGGTTAGGGTTAGGGTTAGGGTTAGGGTTAGGGTTAGGGTTAGGGTTAGGGTTAGGGTTAGAGTCGGGAGGCATTTAGGGTTAGAGTCGGGAGTCGGGAGGCATTTAGGGTTAGAGTCGGGAGGCATTTAGGGTTAGGGTTAGGGTTAGGGTTAGAGTCGGGAGGCATTTAGGGTTAGGGTTAGGGTTAGAGTCGGGAGGCATTTAGGGTTAGAGTCGGGAGGCAGAAGAGTCGGGAGGCATTTAGGGTTAGGGTTAGGGTTAGGGTTAGAGTCGGGAGTCGGGAGGCAGGATTTAGGGTTAGAGTCGGGTTAGGGTTAGAGTCGGGAGGCGAATTTAGGGTTAGGGTTAGAGCGCGAATTTAGGGTTAGGGTTAGGGTTAGGGTTAGGGTTAGGGTTAGGGTTAGGGTTAGAGTCGGGAGGCGAATTTAGGGTTAGAGTCGGGAGGCAGTCGGGAGGCAGCGAATTTAGGGTTAGAGTCGGGTTAGGGTTAGGGTTGGTTAGGGTTAGAGTCGGGAGGCATTTAGGGTTAGAGTCGGGAGGCAGCGAATTTAGGGTTAGGGTTAGAGTCGGGAGGCATTTAGGGTTAGAGTCGGGAGGCGCGAATTTAGGGTTAGAGTCGGGAGGCATTTAGGGTTAGAGTCGGGGGTTAGAGTCGGGAGGCATTTAGGGTTAGGGTTAGAGTCGGGAGGCAGAATTTAGGGTTAGGGTTGGGTTAGAGTCGGGAGGCATTTAGGGTTAGGGTTAGGGTTAGGGTTAGGGTTAGAGTCGGGTTAGAGTCGGGGGGAGTCGGGAGTCGGGAGGCGAATTTAGGGTTAGGGTTAGAGTCGGGAGGCGGGAGGCGGGTTGGGGAGTCGGGAGGCAGCGAATTTAGGGTTAGGGTTAGAGTCGGGAGGCGCATTTAGGGTTAGGGTTAGAGTCGGGAGGCGCGAATTTAGGGTTAGGGTTAGAGTCGGGAGTCGGGAGGCAGAATTTAGGGTTAGAGTCGGGAGGCGCATTTAGGGTTAGGGTTAGAGTCGGGAGGCAGAGTCGGGAGGCGGGAGGCGCGAATTTAGGGTTAGAGTCGGGAGTCGGGAGGCAGAATTTAGGGTTAGGGTTAGGGTTAGGGTTAGGGTTAGGGTGCGAATTTAGGGTTAGGGTTAGGGTTAGAGTCGGGAGGCGCGAATTTAGGGTTAGGGTTAGAGTCGGGAGGCAGGAGTCGGGAGGCGGGAGGCGGGAGGCATTTAGGGTTAGAGTCGGGAGGCAGGGTTAGGGTTAGGGTTAGAGTCGGGAGGCAGCGCGCATTTAGGGTTAGGGTTAGGGTTAGGGTTAGGGTTAGGGTTAGAGTCGGGGGAGTCGGGAGTCGGGAGGCAGAGTCGGGAGGCAGAATTTAGGGTTAGGGTTAGGGTTAGGGTTAGAGTCGGGAGGCGCGCATTTTAGGGTTAGGGTTAGGGTTAGAGTCGGGAGGCAGCGCGAATTTAGGGTTAGGGTTAGGGTTAGGGTTAGAGTCGGGAGTCGGGAGGCGCGAATTTAGGGTTAGAGTCGGGAGGCGCATTTAGGGTTAGAGTCGGGAGTCGGGCGCGCATTTTAGGGTTAGGGTTAGGGTTAGGGTTAGGGTTAGAGTCGGGAGGCGAATTTAGGGTTAGGGTTAGGGTTAGAGTCGGGAGGCATTTAGGGTTAGAGTCGGGAGGCATTTAGGGTTAGGGTTAGAGTCGGGAGGCATTTAGGGTTAGGGTTAGGGTTAGGGTTAGGGTTAGGGTTAGGGTTAGGGTTAGGGTTAGAGTCGGGAGGCGCGCATTTAGGGTTAGGGTTAGGGTTAGGGTTAGGGTTAGAGTCGGGAGGCGAATTTAGGGTTAGAGTCGGGAGGCGCGAATTTAGGGTTAGGGTTAGGGTTGGGGGGGGGGGGGAGTCGGGAGGCATTTAGAGTCGGGAGGCGCGAATTTAGGGTTAGGGTTAGGGTTAGGGTTAGGGTTAGGGTTAGGGTTAGGGTTAGAGTCGGGATGGGAGTCGGGAGGCGAATTTAGGGTTAGAGTCGGGAGGCAGCGCGAATTTAGGGTTAGGGTTAGGGTTAGGGTTAGAGTCGGGAGTCGGGAGGCAGGGAGTCGGGAGGCATTTAGGGTTAGAGTCGGGAGGCAGAATTTAGGGAGGCATTTTAGGGTTAGGGTTAGAGTCGGGAGTCGGGAGGCGCACGTTGGGAGTCGGGAGGCAGGGTTAGGGTCGGGAGGCGAATTTAGGGTTAGGGTTAGATAGAGTCGGGAGGCAGCGAATTTTAGGGTTAGAGTCGGGAGGGTTGGGTTAGAGTCGGGAGGCATTTAGGGTTAGGGTTAGATTTAGGGTTAGGGTTAGAGTCGGGTGATAGAGTCGGGAGGCGAATTTAGGGTTAGGGTTAGGGTTAGAGTCGGGAGGCATTTTAGGGTTAGGGTTAGGGTTAGGGTTAGGGTTAGGGTTAGGGTTAGGGTTAGGGTTAGGGTTAGAGTCGGGAGTCGGGAGGCGCGAATTTAGGGTTAGGGTTAGAGTCGGGAGGCGCGCATTTAGGGTTAGGGTTAGAGTCGGGAGGCATTTAGGGTTAGGGTTAGGGTTAGGGTTAGGGTTAGGGTTAGGGTTAGAGTCGGGAGGCAGAGTCGGGAGGCATTTAGGGTTAGGGTTAGGGTTGGGTTAGGGTTAGAGTCGGGAGGCAGGGTTAGGGTTAGGGTTAGAGTCGGGAGGGTTAGGGTTAGGGTTAGGGTTAGAGTCGGGAGGCAGCGCATTTAGGGTTAGGGTTAGGGTTAGAGTCGGGAGGCGAATTTAGGGTTAGGGTTAGAGTCGGGAGTCGGGAGGCAGAGTCGGGAGGGTTAGGGTTAGAGTCGGGAGGCGAATTTAGGGTTAGAGTCGGGAGGCAGAATTTAGGGTGAATTTAGGGTTAGAGTCGGGAGGCGGGAGGCGAATTTAGGGTTAGGGTTAGGGTTAGGGTTAGGGTTAGGGTTAGGGTTAGGGTTAGGGTTAGGGTTAGGGTTAGGGTTAGGGTTAGGGTTAGGGTTAGAGTCGGGAGGCATTTAGGGTCGGGAGGCAGAGTCGGGAGGCAGCGCGAATTTAGGGTTAGGGTTAGGGTTAGAGTCGGGTGGTGGGAGTCGGGAGGCAGAGTCGGGAGGCAGAGTCGGGAGGCAGGGTTAGGGTTAGAGTCGGGAGTCGGGAGGCAGAATTTAGGGTTAGAGTCGGGAGGCGCATTTAGGGTTAGGGTTAGGGTTAGAGTCGGGAGTCGGGAGGCGGGAATTTAGGGTTAGAATTTAGGGTTAGGGTTAGAGTCGGGAGGCTTTAGGGTTAGGGTTAGGGTTAGGGTTAGAGTCGGGAGGCGCGAATTTAGGGTTGGGGGAGGCGCGAATTTAGGGTTAGAGTCGGGTTAGGGTTAGGGTTAGGGTTAGGGTTAGAGTCGGGAGGCGGGAGGCGGGAATTTAGGGTTAGGGTTAGGGTTAGGGTTAGGGTTAGGGTTAGGGTTAGGGTTAGGGTTAGGGTTAGGGTTAGAGTCGGGTTAGATGTGCCGGGAGGCGGGAGGCACTTTAGGGTTAGAGTCGGGAGGCAGCGCGCATTTAGGGTTAGGGTTAGGGTTAGGGTTAGGGTTAGGGTTAGATAGGGTTAGTCGGGAGGCAGAGTCGGGAGGCAGGGAGGCAGATTAGGGTTAGGGTTAGGGTTAGGGTTAGGGTTAGGGTTAGAGTCGGGAGGCATTTAGGGTTAGGGTTAGGGTTAGGGTTAGGGTTAGGGTTAGGGTTAGGGTTAGGGTTAGGGTTAGGGTTAGAGTCGGGAGGCAGAGTCGGGAGGCGGGGTTAGGGTTAGGGTTAGGGTTAGGGTTAGAGTCGGGAGGCAGGGAGTCGGGAGTCGGGAGGCAGGCGGGAGGCAGGGAGTCGGGAGGCAGAGTCGGGAGGCAGCGCATTTAGAGTCGGGAGGCGGGAGGCATTTAGAGTCGGGAGTCGGGAGGCGGGAGGGTTAGGGTTAGGGTTAGAGTCGGGAGTCGGGAGTCGGGAGGCATTTAGGGTTAGGGTTAGGGTTAGGGTTAGAGTCGGGAGGCGGGAGTCGGGAGGCAGCGCATTTAGGGTTAGGGTTAGGGTTAGAGTCGGGAGGCATTTAGGGTTAGGGTTAGAGTCGGGAGGCGAATTTAGGGTTAGGGTTAGAGTCGGGAGGCGCGAATTTAGAGTCGGGAGGCAGAATTTAGGGTTAGGGTTAGGGTTAGGGTTAGAGTCGGGAGGCATTTAGGGTTAGGGTTAGGGTTAGAGTCGGGAGGCATTTAGGGTTAGGGTTAGATAGAGTCGGGAGTCGGGAGTCGGGAGGCGGGAGGCATTTAGGGTTGGGAGTCGGGAGGCGAATTTAGGGTTAGGGTTAGGGTTAGAGTCGGGAGGCATTTAGGGTTAGGGTTTAGGGTTAGAGTCGGGAGGCGCATTTAGGGTTAGGGTTAGGGTTAGGGTTAGGGTCGGGAGGCGGGAGTCGGGAGGCAGCGCGCGCATTTAGGGTTAGAGTCGGGAGGCGCGCATTTAGGGTTAGGGTTAGGGTTAGGGTTAGGGTTAGAGTCGGGAGGCGGGAGTCGGGAGGCAGGGAGTCGGGTTAGGGTTAGGGTTAGAGTCGGGAGGCGAATTTAGGGTTAGGGTTAGGGTTAGAGTCGGGAGGGTTAGGGTTAGGGTTAGGGTTAGGGTTAGGGTTAGAGTCGGGAGGCAGCGAATTTAGGGTTTAGGGTTAGGGTTAGGGTTAGGGTTAGGGTTAGGGTTAGGGTTAGGGTTAGAGTCGGGAGGCGCGAATTTAGGGTTAGGGTTAGAGTTGGGTTAGGGTTAGGGTTAGGGTTAGAGTCGGGCATTTTAGGGTTAGGGTTAGAGTCGGGAGGCATTTAGGGTTAGAGTCGGGAGGCGCGAATTTAGGGTTAGAGTCGGGAGGCATTTAGGGTTAGAGTTAGGGTTAGAGTCGGGAGGCGCGAATTTAGGGTTAGGGTTAGGGTTAGAGTCGGGAGGCATTTAGGGTTAGAGTCGGGAGTCGGGAGTCGGGAGGCGCGAATTTAGGGTTAGGGTTAGGGTTAGGGTTAGAGTCGGGTTAGGGTTAGGGTTAGAGTCGGGAGTCGGGAGGCAGAGTCGGGAGGCGAATTTAGGGTTAGGGTTAGAGTCGGGAGGCGCATTTAGGGTTAGGGTTAGGGTTAGAGTCGGGAGGCGAATTTAGGGTTAGGGTTAGGGTTAGAGTCGGGAGGCGCGAATTTAGGGTTAGGGCGAATTTAGGGTTAGGGTTAGAGTCGGGAGTCGGGAGGCGCGAATTTAGGGTTAGGGTTAGAGTCGGGAGGCAGCGCGAATTTAGGGTTAGGGTTAGAGTCGGGAGGCAGCGCGAATTTAGGGTTAGGGTTAGGGTTAGGGTTAGAGTCGGGGGAATTTAGGGTTAGGGTTAGAGTCGGGAGGCATTTAGGGTTAGAGTCGGGAGGCGCGAATTTAGGGTTAGGGTTAGAGTCGGGAGTAGGGTTAGGGTTAGGGTTAGATAGAGTCGGGTTAGGGTTAGGGTTAGGGTTAGAGTCGGGTTAGGGTTAGAGTCGGGGTTAGAGTCGGGAGGCGCGAATTTAGGGTTAGGGTTAGAGTCGGGAGGCGCGAATTTAGGGTTAGAGTCGGGAGGCGCGAATTTAGGGTTAGGGTTAGAGTCGGGAGGCGCGAATTTAGGGTTAGAGTCGGGAGGCGCGCATTTAGGGTTAGAGTCGGGAGGCATTTAGGGTTAGAGTCGGGAGCGCGCATTTAGGGTTAGGGTTAGAGCCGGGAATTTAGGGTTAGAGTCGGGAGTCGGGAGGCGCATTTAGGGTTAGGGTTAGGGTTAGGGTTAGGGTTAGAGTCGGGAGGCGCGCATTTAGGGTTAGAGTCGGGAGGCGGGAGGCATTTAGGGTTAGGGTTAGGGTTAGAGTCGGGAGTCGGGAGGCGCGCATTTAGGGTTAGAGTCGGGAGTCGGGAGGCAGCGCGAATTTAGGGTTAGAGTCGGGAGGCAGCGCGAATTTAGGGTTAGGGTTAGAGTCGGGAGGCGAATTTAGGGTTAGAGTCGGGAGGCGAATTTAGGGTTAGAGTCGGGAGGCAGCGCGCATTTAGGGTTAGGGTTAGGGTTAGGGTTAGAGCGCGCATTTAGGGTTAGGGTTAGAGTCGGGTTAGGGTTAGAGTCGGGAGGCATTTAGGGTTAGAGTCGGGAGGCGAATTTAGGGTTAGGGTTAGAGTCGGGAGGCATTTAGGGTTAGGGTTAGAGTCGGGAGGCGAATTTAGGGTTAGGGTTAGGGTTAGAGTCGGGAGGCGAATTTAGGGTTAGGGTTAGGGTTAGGGTTAGGGTTAGAGTCGGGAGGCATTTAGGGTTAGAGTCGGGAGTCGGGAGGCAGCGCGCATTTAGGGTTAGAGTCGGGAGGCATTTAGGGTTAGAGTCGGGAGTTAGGGTTAGAGTCGGGAGGCATTTAGGGTTAGATTTAGGGTTAGAGTCGGGAGGCGCGCATTTAGGGTTAGAGTCGGGAGTCGGGAGGCATTTAGGGTTAGGGTTAGGGTTAGAGTCGGGAGGCGAATTTAGGGTTAGGGTTAGGGTTAGAGTCGGGAGGCATTTAGGGTTAGAGTCGGGTTAGGGTTAGAGTCGGGAGGCAGAGTCGGGAGGCATTTAGGGTTAGGGTTAGGGTTAGGGTTAGAGTCGGGAGGCGCGAATTTAGGGTTAGGGTTAGAGTCGGGAGGCGCGAATTTAGGGTTAGAGTCGGGAGTCGGGAGGCGCATTTTAGGGTTAGGGTTAGGGTTAGGGTTAGAGTCGGGAGGCGCGAATTTAGGGTTAGGGTTAGAGTCGGGAGGCAGGCATTTAGGGTTAGGGTTAGAGTCGGGAGGCATTTAGGGTTAGGGTTAGAGTCGGGAGGCGCGAATTTAGGGTTAGGGTTAGAGTCGGGAGGCAGAATTTAGGGTTAGAGTCGGGAGGCATTTAGGGTTAGAGTCGGGAGTCGGGAGGCGGGAGTCGGGAGGCATTTAGGGTTAGGGTTAGGGTTAGAGTCGGGAGGCATTTAGGGTTAGGGTTAGGGTTAGAGTCGGGAGGCATTTAGGGTTAGGGTTAGAGTCGGGGGGAGTCGGGAGTCGGGAGGCATTTTAGGGTTAGGGTTAGGGTTAGAGTCGGGAGGCGCGCATTTTAGGGTTAGGGTTAGAGTCGGGAGGCATTTAGGGTTAGAGTCGGGAGGCGGGAGGGTCGGGAGGCAGCGCGAATTTAGGGTTAGGGTTAGGGTTAGGGTTAGGGTTAGGGTTAGGGTTAGAGTCGGGAGTCGGGAGGCGCGAATTTAGGGTTAGGGTTAGGGTTAGGGTTAGAGTCGGGAGGCGCGAATTTAGGGTTAGGGTTAGGGTTAGGGTTAGAGTCGGGAGGCGAATTTAGGGTTAGGGTTAGAGTCGGGAGGCGCGAATTTAGGGTTAGAGTCGGGAGGGTTAGGGTTAGGGTTAGAGTCGGTTAGGGTTAGGGTTAGAGTCGGGAGGCATTTAGGGTTAGGGTTAGGGTTAGGGTTAGGGTTAGGGTTAGAGTCGGGAGGCAGCGAATTTAGGGTTAGGGTTAGGGTTAGGGTTAGGGTTAGAGTCGGGAGGCATTTAGGGTTAGAGTCGGGAGGCAGGAGTCGGGAGGCATTTAGGGTTAGGGTTAGGGTTAGGGTTAGGGTTAGAGTCGGGAGGCATTTAGGGTTAGGGTTAGGGTTAGAGTCGGGAGGCGCGCGCATTTAGGGTTAGGGTCGGGAGTCGGGAGGCGAATTTAGGGTTAGGGTTAGAGTCGGGAGTCGGGAGTCGGGAGGCAGAGTCGGGAGGCAGCGCGCATTTAGGGTTAGGGTTAGGGTTAGAGTCGGGAGGCAGAATAGAGTCGGGAGGCGAATTTAGGGTTAGGGTTAGGGTTAGGGTTAGGGTTAGAGTCGGGAGGGTTAGGGTTAGGGTTAGGGTTAGGGTTAGGGTTAGGGTTAGGGTTAGGGTTAGGGTTAGGGTTAGGGTTAGGGTTAGGGTTAGGGTTAGGGTTAGGGTTAGGGTTAGGGTTAGGGTTAGGGTATTTAGGGTTAGGGTTAGGGTTAGGGTTAGGGTTAGGGTTGGTTAGGGCGCGAATTTAGGGTTAGGGTTAGGGTTAGGGTTAGGGTTAGAGTCGGGAGGCAGCGCGCATTTAGGGTTAGGGTTAGGGTTAGGGTTAGAGCGCGAATTTAGGGTTAGGGTTAGAGTCGGGAGGCGAATTTAGGGTTAGAGCGAATTTAGGGTTAGGGTTAGGGTTAGGGTTAGGGTTAGGGTTAGGGTTAGGGTTAGGGTTAGGGTTAGGGTTAGGGTTAGAGTCGGGAGGCAGCGCATTTAGGGTTAGGGTTAGGGTTAGGGTTAGGGTTAGGGTTAGGGTTAGAGTCGGGAGGCGGGAGTCGGGAGGCAATTTAGGGTTAGGGTTAGGGTTAGGGTTAGAGTCGGGAGGCAGCGCATTTAGGGTTAGGGTTAGAGTCGGGAGGCATTTAGGGTTAGGGTTAGGGTTAGGGTTAGAGTCGGGAGGCAGAGTCGGGAGGCGGGAGTGCGAATTTAGGGTTAGAGTCGGGAGGCGCATTTAGGGTTAGGGTTAGGGTTAGGGTTAGAGTCGGGAGTCGGGAGGCGGGAGGCGCGCATTTAGGGTTAGGGTTAGGGTTAGGGTTAGGGTTAGAGTCGGGAGGCAGAGTCGGGAGGCAGGAGTCAGGAGGGTTAGGGTTAGAGTCGGGAGGCATTTAGGGTTAGGGTTAGGGTTAGGGTTAGGGTTAGGGTTAGAGTCGGGAGGCATTTAGGGTTAGGGTTAGAGTCGGGAGGGTTAGGGTTAGAGTCGGGAGGCAGAATTTAGGGTTAGGGTTAGGGTTAGGGTTAGGGTTAGATTTAGGGTTAGGGTTAGGGTTAGGGTTAGGGTTAGGGTTAGGGTTAGGGTTAGGGTTAGGGTTAGGGTTAGGGTTAGAGTTAGGGTTAGGGTTAGGGTTAGGGTTAGGGTTAGGGTTAGAGTCGGGAGGCAGGGTTAGGGTTAGAGTCGGGAGTCGGGAGGCAGCGCGAATTTAGGGAGGCAGGGTTAGGGTTAGAGTCGGGAGGCAGCGCGAATTTAGGGTTAGAGTCGGGAGGCGCGAATTTAGGGTTAGGGTTAGAGTCGGGAGGCGCGAATTTAGGGTTAGGGTTAGGGTTAGAGTCGGGAGGCAGAGTCGGGAGGCAGAATTTAGGGTTAGGGTTAGGGTTAGAGTCGGGAGTCGGGAGGCATTTAGGGTTAGGGTTAGGGTTAGGGTTAGGGTTAGAGTCGGGAGGCGCGCATTTAGAGTCGGGAGGCATTTAGGGTTAGAGTCGGGAGGCGGGAATTTAGGGTTAGGGTTAGGGTTAGGGTTAGGGTTAGGGTTAGGGTTAGGGTTAGGGTTAGGGTTAGGGTTAGGGTTAGGGTTAGGGTTAGGGTTAGGGTTAGGGTTAGGGTTAGGGTTAGGGTTAGGGTTAGGGTTAGGGTTAGGGTTAGAGTCAGGAGTCAGGAGGCGAATTTAGGGTTAGGGTTAGAGTCAGGAGTCAGGAGTCAGGAGGCAGAGTCAGGAGTCAGGAGGGTTAGGGTTAGGGTTAGGGTTAGAGTCGGGAGGCAGAGTCGGGAGGCAGCGCGAATTTAGGGTTAGAGTCGGGAGGCAGCGAATTTAGGGTTAGGGTTAGAGTCGGGAGGCGCATTTAGGGTTAGGGTTAGGGTTAGGGTTAGGGTTAGAGTCGGGAGTCGGGAGTCGGGAGTCGGGAGTCGGGAGTCGGGAGGCGGGAGGCGCGAATTTAGGGTTAGGGTTAGAGTCGGGAGGCGAATTTAGGGTTAGGGTTAGGGTTAGGGTTAGGGTTAGAGTCGGGAGGCGAATTTAGGGTTAGGGTTAGAGTCGGGAGGCAGGGAGGCCGGGAGGCATTTAGGGTTAGGGTTAGGGTTAGGGTTAGAGTCGGGAGTCGGGAGGCAGGGAGTCGGGAGTCGGGAGGCATTTAGAGCGAATTTAGGGTTAGGGTTAGAGTCGGGAGGCAGCGAATTTAGGGTTAGGGTTAGGGTTAGGGTTAGGGTTAGAGTCGGGTTAGGGTTAGGGTTAGGGTTAGAGTCGGGAGGCATTTAGGGTTTAGAGTCGGGAGGCAGGGTTAGGGTTAGGGTTAGGGTTAGGGTTAGGGTTAGGGTTAGGGTTAGGGTTAGAGTCGGGTTAGGGTTAGGGTTAGAGTCGGGAGTCGGGAGTCGGGAGGCATTTAGGGTTAGGGTTAGAGTCGGGAGGCAGCGCGCATTTAGGGTTAGGGTTAGGGTTAGGGTTAGGGTTAGGGTTAGGGTTAGGGTTAGATAGAGTCGGGAGGCAGCGCGAATTTAGGGTTAGGGTTAGGGTTAGGGTTAGGGTTAGAGTCGGGAGGCAGAGTCGGGAGGCAGAGTCGGGAGGCAGAATTTAGGGTTAGGGTTAGGGTTAGAGTCGGGAGGCATTTTAGGGTTAGGGTTAGGGTTAGGGTTAGGGTTAGGGTTAGGGTTAGGGTTAGGGTTAGGGTTAGGGTTAGAGTCGGGAGGCAGAATTTAGGGTTAGGGTTAGGGTTAGGGTTAGGGTTAGGGTTAGGGTTAGGGTGAATTTAGGGTTAGGGTTAGGGTTAGGGTTAGGGTTAGGGTTAGGGTTAGGGTTTAGGGTTAGGGTTAGGGTTAGGGTTAGGGTTAGGGTTAGGGTTAGGGTTAGGGTTAGGGTTAGGGTTAGGGTTAGGGTTAGGGTTAGGGTTAGGGTTAGGGTTAGGGTTAGGGTTAGGGTTAGGGTTAGGGTTAGGGTTAGGGTTAGGGTTAGGGTTAGAGTCGGGAGTCGGGAGGCGCGCATTTAGGGTTAGGGTTAGGGTTAGGGTTAGGGTTAGGGTTAGAGTCGGGAGGCGAATTTAGGGTTAGGGTTTAGGGTTAGAGTCGGGAGGCATTTAGGGTTAGGGTTAGAGTCGGGAGTCGGGAGTCGGGAGGCGGGAGGCGCGAATTTAGGGTTAGGGTTAGAGTCGGGAGGCGAATTTAGGGTTAGAGTCGGGAGGCATTTAGGGTTAGAGTCGGGAGGCGCGAATTTAGGGTTAGGGTTAGGGTTAGGGTTAGGGTTAGAGTCGGGAGTCGGGAGGCACGCATTTAGGGTTAGAGTCGGGAGGCGAATTTAGGGTTAGAGTCGGGAGGCAGAATTTAGGGTTAGGGTTAGAGTCGGGAGGCATTTAGGGTTAGGGTTAGGGTTAGAGTCGGGAGGCGCGAATTTAGGGTTAGAGTCGGGAGGCGAATTTAGGGTTAGGGTCGGGAGGCGCGAATTTAGGGTTAGGGTTAGAGTCGGGAGGCGCGAATTTAGGGTTAGGGTTAGAGTCGGGAGGCAGCGCGAATTTAGGGTTAGAGTCGGGAGGCGCGAATTTAGGGTCGGGAGGGTTAGAGTCGGGAGGCGCGAATTTAGGGTTAGGGTTAGGGTTAGGGTTAGGGTTAGAGTCGGGAGGCATTTAGGGTTAGGGTTAGGGTTAGGGTTAGAGTCGGGAATTTAGGGTTAGGGTTAGGGTTAGAGTCGGGAGGCGCGAATTTAGAGTCGGGAGGCGCGAATTTAGGGTTAGCGCGAATTTAGGGTTAGGGTTAGGGTTAGGGTTAGGGTTAGGGTTAGAGTCGGGAGGCGAATTTAGGGTTAGAGTCGGGAGGCACGAATTTAGGGTTAGGGTTAGGGTTAGAGTCGGGAGGGTTAGGGTTAGGGTTAGGGTTAGGGTTAGGGTTAGGGTTAGGGTTAGGGTTAGGGTTAGGGTTAGGGTTAGAGTCGGGAGGCATTTAGGGTTAGGGTTAGGGTTAGAGTCGGGAGGCATTTAGGGTTAGGGTTAGAGTCGGGAGTCGGGAGGCATTTTAGGGTTAGAGTCGGGAGGCGCGAATTTAGGGTTAGAGCGCGAATTTTAGGGTTAGAGTCGGGAGAATTTAGGGTTAGGGTTAGAGTCGGGAGGGTTAGGGTTAGGGTTAGGGTTAGGGTTAGGGTTAGGGTTAGGGTTAGGGTTAGGGTTAGGGTTAGGGTTAGGGTTAGGGTTAGGGTTAGGGTTAGGGTTAGGGTTAGGGTTAGGGTTAGATTTAGGGTTAGAGTCGGGAGTCGGGGAGTCGGGAGTCGGGTTAGGGTTAGGGTTAGAGTCGGGTTAGGGTTAGGGTTAGGGTTAGAGTCGGGAGGCGGGTTAGAGTCGGGAGGCGCGAATTTAGGGTTAGGGTTAGGGTTAGGGTTAGAGTCGGGAGGCGCGAATTTAGGGTTAGGGTTAGATAGAGTCGGGAGGCGAATTTAGGGTTAGGGTTAGGGTTAGAGTCGGGAGGCGCGAATTTAGGGTTAGGGTTAGAGTCGGGAGGCGAATTTAGGGTTAGGGTTAGGGTTAGGGTTAGGGTTAGGGTGCGCGAATTTAGGGTTAGGGTTAGAGTCGGGAGTCGGGAGGCGCGAATTTAGGGTTAGGGTTAGGGTTAGGGTTAGGGTTAGAGTCGGGAATTTAGGGTTAGGGTTAGGGTTAGAGTCGGGAGGCATTTAGGGTTAGGGTTAGAGTCGGGAGGCGCGAATTTAGGGTTAGAGTCGGGGGTTAGAGTCGGGAGGTTAGGGTTAGAGTCGGGAGGCGAATTTAGGGTTAGGGTTAGGGTTAGAGTCGGGAGTCGGGAGGCGAATTTAGGGCGGGAGTCGGGAGGCAGCGCGAATTTAGGGTTAGATAG
>CM036999.1:62500-105000 GCA_020854095.1 Dasyurus viverrinus | reverse complement strand
TAGGGTTAGGGCGCGAATTTAGGGTTAGGGTTAGAGCGCGAATTTAGGGTTAGGGTTAGGGTTAGAGTCGGGAGTCGGGAGGCGAATTTAGGGTTAGGGTTAGAGTCGGGAGTCGGGAGGCGAATTTAGGGTTAGAGTCGGGAGGCATTTAGGGTTAGAGTCGGGAGTCGGGAGGCGCGAATTTAGGGTTAGAGTCGGGAGGCGAATTTAGGGTTAGGGCGCGAATTTAGGGTTAGGGTTAGAGCGAATTTAGGGTTAGAGTCGGGAGGCAGAATTTAGGGTTAGAGTCGGGAGTCGGGAGTCGGGAGGCGCGAATTTAGGGTCGGGAGGCGCGAATTTAGGGTTAGAGTCGGGAGGGTTAGGGTTAGGGTCGGGAGGCGCGAATTTAGGGTTAGAGTCGGGAGTCGGGAGGCGCGAATTTAGGGTTAGGGTTAGGGTTAGGGTTAGAGTCGGGTTAGAGTCGGGAGGCAGGGTTAGGGTTAGGGTTAGAGCGCGAATTTTAGGGTTAGGGTTAGGGTTAGAGTCGGGAGGCGCGAATTTAGGGTTAGGGTTAGAGTCGGGAGGCGCGAATTTAGGGTTAGGGTTAGGGTTAGAGTCGGGAGGCATTTAGGGTTAGGGTTAGGGTTAGAGTCGGGAGGCATTTAGGGTTAGGGTTAGGGTTAGAGTCGGGAGTCGGGAGGCAGAGTCGGGAGGCATTTAGGGTTAGAGTCGGGAGGCAGAGTCGGGAGGCAGCGCGAATTTAGGGTTAGGGTTAGGGTTAGAGTTAGGGTTAGGGTTAGGGTTAGGGTTAGGGTTAGGGTTAGGGTTAGGGTTAGGGTTAGAGTCGGGAGTCGGGAGGCGCGCATTTTAGGGTTAGGGTTAGATAGAGTCGGGAGGCATTTAGGGTTAGGGTTAGGGTTAGGGTTAGGGTTAGGGTTAGGGTTAGAGTCGGGAATTTAGGGTTAGGGTTAGGGTTAGAGTCGGGAGGCAGAGTCGGGAGTGCGAATTTAGGGTTAGGGTTAGAGCGCGAATTTAGGGTTAGGGTTAGAGTCGGGAGTCGGGAGGCGGGAGGCGAATTTAGGGTTAGGGTTAGGGTTAGGGTTAGAGTTTAGGGTTAGGGTTAGGGTTAGGGTTAGGGTTAGAGTCGGGAGGCGCGAATTTAGGGTTAGGGTTAGAGTCGGGAGGCGCGAATTTAGGGTTAGGGTTAGGGTTAGGGTTAGGGTTAGGGTTAGGGTTAGAGTCGGGAGTCGGGAGTCGGGAGTTAGGGTGAATTTAGGGTTAGGGTTAGAGTCGGGAGGCGAATTTAGGGTTAGGGTTAGGGTTAGGGTTAGAGTCGGGTTAGGGTTAGAGTCGGGAGTCGGGAGGCGAATTTAGGGTTAGAGTCGGGAGGCGGGAGGCGGGAGGCAGGAATTTAGGGTTAGAGTCGGGAGGCGAATTTAGGGTTAGGGTTAGGGTTAGGGTTAGGGTTAGGGTTAGGGTTAGGGTTGGGTTAGGGTTAGGGTTAGGGTTAGGGTTAGGGTTAGGGTTAGGGTTAGGGTTAGGGTTAGGGTTAGATTTAGGGTTAGAGTCGGGAGGCAGAATTTAGGGTTAGAGTCGGGAGGCGCGCATTTAGGGTTAGAGTCGGGAGGCATTTAGGGTTAGGGTTAGGGTTAGAGTCGGGAGGCGGGAGTCGGGAGGCGAATTTAGGGTTAGGGTTAGAGTCGGGAGGCATTTAGGGTTAGGGTTAGGGTTAGAGTTAGAGTCGGGAGTCGGGAGGCGAATTTAGGGTGAATTTAGGGTTGGTGCGAATTTAGGGTTAGGGTTAGAGTCGGGAGGCGCGAATTTAGGGTTAGGGTTAGGGTTAGGGTTAGGGTTAGAGTCGGGAGGCAGCGCGAATTTAGGGTTAGGGTTAGAGTCGGGAGGCATTTAGGGTTAGGGTTAGGGTTAGGGTTAGGGTTAGGGTTAGGGTTAGGGTTAGGGTTAGAGTCGGGAGGCTTGGTTAGGGTTAGGGTTAGGGTTAGGGTTAGGGTTAGGGTTAGGGTTAGATTTAGGGTTAGGGTTAGGGTTAGGGTTAGGGTTAGGGTTAGGGTTAGGGTTAGGGTTAGGGTTAGGGTTAGGGTTAGGGTTAGGGTTAGGGTTAGGGTTAGGGTTAGGGTTAGGGTTAGGGTTAGGGTTAGGGTTAGGGTTAGGGTTAGGGTTAGGGTTAGAGTCGGGAGGCAGCGCGAATTTAGGGTTAGGGTGGGTTAGGGTTAGGGTTAGAGTCGGGAGGCAGAATTTAGGGTTAGGGTTAGGGTTAGAGTCGGGAGGCAGGGAGTCGGGAGGCGCGAATTTAGGGTTAGGGTTAGAGTCGGGAGGCGCGAATTTAGGGTTAGGGTTAGGGTTAGGGTTAGGGTTAGGGTTAGGGTTAGGGTTAGGGTTAGGGTTAGGGTTAGGGTTAGGGTTAGGGTTAGGGTTAGGGTTAGGGTTAGGGTTAGGGTTAGGGTTAGGGTTAGGGTTAGAGTCGGGAGGCGGGAGGCAGAATTTAGGGTTAGGGTTAGGGTTAGGGTTAGGGTTAGGGTTAGGGTTAGGGTTAGAGTTAGAGTCGGGAGGCGGGAGGCGCGCATTTAGGGTTAGGGTTAGAGTCGGGAGGCATTTAGGGTTAGGGTTAGGGTTAGGGTTAGGGTTAGAGTCGGGAGTCGGGAGGCAGGGAGGCGGGAGTTAGGGTTAGGGTTAGGGTTAGGGTTAGAGTCGGGAGGCGAATTTAGGGTGGGTTAGGGTTGGTTAGGGTTAGGGTTAGGGTTAGGGTTAGGGTTAGGGTTAGGGTTAGGGTTAGGGTTAGAGTCGGGAGGCGCGCATTTTAGGGTTAGGGTTAGGGTTAGAGTCGGGAGGCGAATTTAGGGTTAGGGTTAGGGTTAGGGTTAGGGTTAGGGTTAGGGTTAGGGTTAGAGTCGGGAGGCGCGAATTTAGGGTTAGGGTTAGGGTTAGGGTTAGGGTTAGGGTTAGGGTTAGGGTTAGGGTTAGAGTCGGGAGGCAGGGAATTTAGGGTTAGGGTTAGAGTCGGGAGGCGCGAATTTAGGGTTGGGTTAGAGTCGGGAGGCAGGGTTAGGGTTAGGGTTAGGGTTAGGGTTAGGGTTAGGGTTAGGGTTAGGGTCGGGAGTCGGGAGGCAGAGTCGGGAGGCAGGGTTAGGGTTAGGGTTAGAGTCGGGAGGCAGAATTTTAGGGTTAGGGTTAGGGTTAGGGTCGGGAGAGTCGGGAGGCAGTCGGGAGGCATTTAGGGTTAGGGTTAGAGTCGGGAGGCATTTAGGGTTAGAGTCGGGAGTCGGGAGGCATTTAGGGTTAGGGTTAGGGTTAGGGTTAGAGTCGGGAGGCAGAATTTAGGGTTAGGGTTAGGGTTAGAGTCGGGAGGCATTTAGGGTTAGGGTTAGGGTTAGGGTTAGGGTTAGGGTTAGGGTTAGGGTTAGGGTTAGGGTTAGGGTTAGGGTTAGAGTCGGGAGGCAGAGTCGGGAGTCGGGAGGCGAATTTAGGGTTAGGGTTAGGGTTAGAGTCGGGAGGCAGGGTTAGGGTTAGGGTTAGGGTTAGGGTTAGGGTTAGGGTTAGGGTTAGGGTTAGGGTTAGGGTTAGGGTTAGGGTTAGGGTTAGGGTTAGGGTTAGGGTTAGGGTTAGGGTTAGGGTGAATTTAGGGTTAGGGTTAGAGTCGGGAGTCGGGAGGCAGAAGCGCGAATTTAGGGTTAGGGTTAGGGTTAGGGTTAGGGTTAGGGTTAGGGTTAGGGTTAGGGTTAGGGTTAGGGTTAGGGTTAGGGTTAGGGTTAGGGTTAGGGTTAGGGTTAGGGTTAGGGTTAGGGTTAGAGTCGGGAGGCGGGAGGCAGAATTTAGGGTTAGGGTGTAGGGTTAGGGTTAGGGTTAGGGTTAGAGTCGGGAGGCGCGAATTTAGGGTTAGGGTTAGGGTTAGGGTTAGGGTTAGGGTTAGGGTTAGGGTTAGGGTTAGGGTTAGAGTCGGGAGGCGGGAGTCGGGGGAGTCGGGAGTCAGGGAGTCGGGAGGCAGAATTTAGGGTTAGGGTTAGAGTCGGGAGGCGAATTTAGGGTTAGGGTTAGAGTCGGGAGGCAGAATTTAGGGTTAGGGTTAGAGTCGGGAGGCATTTAGGGTTAGGGTTAGGGTTAGGGTTAGGGTTAGAGTCGGGAGGCGCGAATTTAGGGTTAGGGTTAGGGTTAGGGTTAGGGTTAGGGTTAGGGTTAGAGTCGGGAGGCGGGAGGCAGAATTTAGGGTTAGGGTTAGGGTTAGGGTTAGAGTCGGGAGGCAGAATTTAGGGTTAGGGTTAGGGTTAGAGCGCGAATTTAGGGTTAGGGTTAGGGTTAGGGTTAGGGAGGCGAATTTAGGGTTAGGGTTAGGGTTTAGGGTTAGGGTTAGGGTTAGGGTTAGGGTTAGAGTCGGGAGGCAGGGTTAGGGTTAGAGTCGGGAGGCATTTAGGGTTAGAGTTAGGGTTAGGGTTAGAGTCGGGAGGCGAATTTAGGGTTAGGGTTAGGGTTAGGGTTAGAGTCGGGAGGCTAGGGTGCGAATTTAGGGTTAGGGTTAGAGTCGGGAGGCAGCGCGAATTTAGGGTTAGGGTTAGGGTTAGGGTAGAGTCGGGAGGCAGAGTCGGGAGGCAGAGTTTAGGGTTAGAGTCGGGAGGCATTTAGGGTTAGGGTTAGGGTTAGGGTTAGGGTTAGGGTTAGGGTTAGGGTTAGGGTTAGGGTTAGGGTGCGAATTTAGGGTTAGGGTTAGGGTTAGGGTTAGGGTTAGGGTTAGGGTTAGGGTTAGGGTTAGGGTTAGGGTTAGGGTTAGGGTTAGAGTCGGGAGGCAGAGTCGGGAGGCAGCGCGCATTTAGGGTTAGGGTTAGGGTTAGGGTTAGGGTTAGAGTCGGGAGGCAGAGTCGGGAGGCAGAATTTAGGGTTAGGGTTAGGGTTAGGGTTAGGGTTAGAGTCGGTTAGGGTTAGGGTTAGAGCGAATTTAGGGTTAGAGTCGGGAGGCGCGAATTTAGGGTTAGGGTTAGAGTCGGGAGGCAGGGTTAGGGTTAGGGTTAGGGTTAGGGTTAGAGTCGGGAGTCGGGAGTCGGGAGGCAGGGAGGCAGGGAGGCGGGAGGCAGAAGAGTCGGGAGGCAGCGAATTTAGGGTTTAGGGTTAGAGTCGGGAGGCATTTTAGGGTTAGGGTTAGGGTTAGGGTTAGGGTTAGGGTTAGGGTTAGAGTCGGGAGGCGCATTTAGGGTTAGAGTCGGGAGGCAGTCGGGAGGCATTTAGGGTTAGGGTTAGGGTTAGGGTTGGGTTAGGGTTAGGGTTAGGGTTAGAGTCGGGAGGCAGCGCGAATTTAGGGTTAGAGTCGGGAGGCAGAATTTAGGGTTAGGGTTAGAGTTAGGGTTAGAGTCGGGAGGCGAATTTAGGGTTAGGGTTAGGGTTAGGGTTAGAGTCGGGAGGCAGAGTCGGGAGGCATTTTAGGGTTAGGGTTAGGGTTAGGGTTAGGGTTAGGGTTAGGGTTAGAGTCGGGAGGCAGAGTCGGGAGGCAGCGAATTTAGGGTTAGGGTTAGGGTTAGGGTTAGGGTTAGGGTTAGGGTTAGGGTTAGGGTTAGGGTTAGGGTTAGGGTTAGGGTTAGGGTTAGGGTTAGAGTCGGGAGGCGGGAGGCGGGAGTCGGGAGTCGGGAGGGGGGGAGTCGGGAGGCGAATTTAGGGTTAGGGTTAGGGTTAGAGTCGGGAGGCGGGATTTAGGGTTAGGGTGTGGGGGGAGGCAGCGCGCATTTTAGGGTTAGGGTTAGGGTTAGGGTTAGAGTCGGGAGGCATTTAGGGTTAGGGTTAGGGTTAGGGTTAGGGTTAGGGTTAGGGTTAGGGTTAGGGTTAGGGTTAGGGTTAGGGTTAGGGTTAGGGTTAGGGTTAGGGTTAGGGTTAGGGTTAGGGTTAGGGTTAGGGTTAGGGTTAGGGTTAGGGTTAGGGTTAGGGTTAGGGTTAGGGTTAGGGTTAGGGTTAGGGTTAGGGTTAGGGTTAGGGTTAGGGTTAGAGTCGGGAGGGTTAGGGTTAGGGTTAGAGTCGGGGTTAGATTTAGGGTTAGGGTTAGAGTCGGGAGTCGGGAGGCGAATTTAGGGTTAGGGTTAGAGTCGGGAGTCGGGAGTCGGGAGTCGGGAGGCGAATTTAGGGTTAGGGTTAGAGTCGGGAGGCGAATTTAGGGTTAGGGTTAGAGTCGGGAGGCATTTAGGGTTAGAGTCGGGAGTCGGGAGTCGGGAGGCAGGGAGGCGCGAATTTAGGGTTAGAGTCGGGAGTCGGGTTAGAGTCGGGAGGCATTTAGGGTTAGAGTCGGGAGTCGGGTTAGAGTCGGGAGGCGAATTTAGGGTTGATAGAGTCGGGTTAGGGTTAGGGTTAGAGTCGGGGGTTAGGGTTAGAGTCGGGAGGCATTTAGGGTTAGAGTCGGGAGTCGGGAGTCGGGAGTCGGGAGGCGCGCATTTAGGGTTAGGGTTAGAGTCGGGAGGCATTTAGGGTTAGAGTCGGGTTAGAGTCGGGAGTCGGGAGGGTTAGGGTTAGAGTCGGGATTTAGGGTTAGAGTCGGGAGGCGCGAATTTAGGGTTAGAGTCGGGAGGCATTTTAGGGTTAGAGAATTTAGGGTTAGAGTCGGGAGTCGGGTTAGGGTTAGAGTCGGGAGGCGAATTTAGGGTTAGGGTTAGGGTTAGATGTGCGCGAATTTAGGGTTAGATAGAGTCGGGAGGCATTTAGGGTTAGGGTTAGAGTCGGGAGGCATTTAGGGTTAGAGTCGGGAGTCGGGAGGCGCGAATTTAGGGTTAGGGTTAGAGTCGGGAGGGTTAGAGTCGGGAGGCGCGGATTTAGGGTTAGGGTTAGAGTCGGGAGGCTAGCGCGAATTTAGGGTTAGGGTTAGAGTCGGGAGGCAGCGCGAATTTAGGGTTAGGGTTAGGGTTAGAGTCGGGAGGCATTTAGGGTTAGGGTTAGAGTCGGGAGGCAGAGTCGGGAGGCAGGATTTAGAGTCGGGAGGCATTTAGGGTTAGAGTCGGGAGGCATTTAGGGTTAGGGTTAGAGTCGGGAGGCGCGAATTTAGGGTTAGGGTTAGAGTCGGGAGGCGAATTTAGGGTTAGGGTTAGAGTCGGGAGTCGGGAGGCGAATTTAGGGTTAGGGTTAGAGTCGGGAGGCGAATTTAGGGTTAGGGTTAGAGTCGGGAGGCGCGCATTTAGAGTCGGGAGGCGCATTTAGGGTTAGGGTTAGAGTCGGGAGGCATTTAGGGTTAGGGTTAGGGTTAGGGTTAGAGTCGGGAGGCATTTAGGGTTAGAGTCGGGAGGCGCGAATTTAGGGTTAGGGTTAGGGTTAGGGTTAGGGTTAGAGTCGGGAGGCATTTAGGGTTAGGGTTAGAGTCGGGAGGCAGAGTCGGGAGTCGGGAGGCATTTAGGGTTAGGGAGTCGGGAGGCGAATTTAGGGTTAGGGTTAGAGTCGGGAGGCGGGAATTTAGGGTTAGAGTCGGGAGGCGCGAATTTTAGGGTTAGAGTCGGGAGGCGGGAGTCGGGAGTCGGGAGGCGCATTTAGGGTTAGGGTTAGAGTCGGGAGGCGTATTTAGGGTTAGGGTTAGATAGAGTCGGGAGGCATTTAGAGTCGGGAGTCGGGAGGCAGCGCATTTAGGGTTAGGGTTAGAGTCGGGAGGCATTTAGGGTTAGGGTTAGGGTATTTAGGGTTAGGGTTAGATAGAGTCGGGAGGCAGCGAATTTAGGGTTAGGGTTAGGGTTAGGGTTAGGGTTAGGGTTAGGGTTAGGGTTAGGGTTAGGGTTAGGGTTAGGGTTAGGGTTAGGGTTAGGGTTAGGGTTAGGGTTAGGGTTAGGGTTAGGGTTAGGGTTAGGGTTAGGGTTAGAGTCGGGAGGCAGGGTTAGGGTTAGGGTTAGGGTTAGGGTTAGGGTTAGGGTTAGGGTTAGGGTTAGGGTTAGGGTTAGAGTCGGGAGGCGGGAGGCGGGAGGCAGCGAATTTAGGGTTAGGGTTAGAGTCGGGAGGCAGAATTTAGGGTTAGGGTTAGGGTTAGGGTTAGGGTTAGAGTCGGGAGGCGGGAGGCGGGAGGCGAATTTAGGGTTAGGGTTAGAGTCGGGAGGCGGGAGGCGAATTTAGGGTTAGAGTCGGGAGGGTTAGGGTTAGGGTTAGGGTTAGAGTCGGGAGGCGCGAATTTAGGGTTAGGGTTAGGGTTAGAGTCGGGAGGCATTTAGGGCATTTAGGGTTAGGGTTAGAGTCGGGAGGCGCATTTAGGGTTAGAGTCGGGAGGCGGGAGGCATTTAGGGTTAGGGTTAGGGTTAGGGTTAGAGTCGGGAGGCGAATTTAGGGTTTAGGGTTAGAGTCGGGAGGCATTTAGGGTTAGGGTTAGGGTTAGGGTTAGAGTCGGGAGGCGAATTTAGGGTTTAGGGTTAGAGTCGGGAGGCGCGAATTTAGGGTTAGGGTTAGGGTTAGAGTCGGGAGGCATTTAGGGTTAGAGTCGGGAGGCGGGCATTTTAGAGTGTCGGGAGTCGGGTAGGGTTAGGGTTAGGGTTAGGGTTAGAGTCGGGAGTCGGGAGGCATTTAGGGTTAGGGTTAGGGTTGGGTTAGGGTTAGGGTTAGAGTCGGGAGGCATTTAGGGTTAGAGTCGGGAGGCGGGAGTCGGGAGTCGGGAGGCGAATTTAGGGTTAGGGTTAGATAGAGTCGGGAGGCAGCGAATTTAGGGTTAGGGTTAGGGTTAGAGTCGGGAATTTAGGGTTAGGGTTAGGGTTAGGGTTAGGGTTAGGGTTAGGGTTAGGGTTAGGGTTAGGGTTAGAGTCGGGAGGCATTTAGGGTTAGGGTTAGAGTCGGGAGGCGCGAATTTAGGGTTAGAGTCGGGAGGCATTTAGGGTTAGAGTCGGGAGTCGGGAGGCGCGAATTTAGGGTTAGGGTTAGGGTTAGGGTTAGAGTCGGGAGAGTCGGGAGGCGAATTTAGGGTTAGGGTTAGAGTCGGGAGGCATTTAGGGTTAGGGTTAGGGTTAGAGTCGGGAGGCAGAATTTAGGGTTAGGGTTAGGGTTAGGGTTAGGGTTAGGGTTAGGGTTAGGGTTAGGGTTTAGGGTTAGGGTTAGGGTTAGGGTTAGAGTCGGGAGGCGGGAGTCGGGAGGCGCGAATTTAGGGTTAGGGTTAGGGTTAGGGTTAGGGTTAGGGTTTAGGGTTAGGGTTAGGGTTAGAGTCGGGAGGCGCGAATTTAGGGTTAGGGTTAGGGTTAGGGTTAGGGTTAGGGTTAGGGTTAGAGTCGGGAGGCGCGCGCATTTTAGGGTTAGAGCGAATTTAGGGTTAGGGTTAGAGTCGGGAGGCGAATTTAGGGTTAGGGTTAGGGTTAGGGTTAGAGTCGGGAGGCATTTTAGGGTTAGGGTTAGGGTTAGGGTTAGGGTTAGGGTTAGGGTTAGAGTCGGGAGGCGGGAGGGTTAGGGTTAGAGTCGGGAGGCGGGAGGCGCGAATTTAGGGTTAGGGTTAGGGTTAGGGTTAGAGTCGGGAGGCAGAATTTAGGGTTAGGGTTAGGGTTAGGGTTAGGGTTAGGGTTAGGGTTAGAGTCGGGAGGCGGGAATTTAGGGTTAGGGTTAGGGTTAGGGTTAGGGTTAGAGTCGGGGGAGTCGGGAGTCGGGAGGCAGAGTCGGGAGGCAGGGTTAGGGTTAGGGTTAGGGTTAGGGTTAGAGTCGGGAGGCAGAGTCGGGAGGCGGGAGTCGGGAGGCAGAATTTAGGGTTAGGGTTAGGGTTAGAGTCGGGAGGCGAATTTAGGGTTAGGGTTAGGGTTAGGGTTAGGGTTAGGGTTAGGGTTAGGGTTGGTTAGGGTTAGGGTTAGAGTCGGGAGGCAGCGCGAATTTAGGGTTAGGGTTAGGGTTAGGGTTAGAGTCGGGAGGCGAATTTAGGGTTAGGGTTAGAGTCGGGAGGCGGGAGGCATTTAGGGTTAGGGTTAGGGTTAGGGTTAGGGTTAGGGTTAGAGTCGGGAGGCGGGAGTCGGGAGGCGGGAGGCGGGAGGCGGGAGTCGGGAGGCGAATTTAGGGTTAGAGTCGGGAGGCGGGAGGCGGGAGGCAGGGTTAGGGTTAGGGTTAGGGTTAGGGTTAGGGTTAGGGTTAGGGTTAGGGTTAGGGTTAGAGTCGGGAGGCGGGAGTCGGGAATTTAGAGTCGGGAGTCGGGAGTCGGGAGGCAGCGCGAATTTAGGGTTAGGGTTAGAGTCGGGAGGCAGCGCGAATTTAGGGTTAGGGTTAGGGTTAGAGTCGGGAGGCAGAATTTAGGGTTAGGGTTAGGGTTAGGGTTAGGGTTAGGGTTAGGGTTAGGGTTAGGGTTAGATAGAGTCGGGAGGCAGAGTCGGGAGGCATTTAGGGTTAGAGTCGGGAGGCAGAGTCGGGAGTCGGGGGAGTCGGGAGGCAGTGCGAATTTAGGGTTAGGGTTAGGGTTAGGGTTAGAGTCGGGAGGCATTTAGGGTTAGAGTCGGGAGGCATTTAGGGTTAGGGTTAGGGTTAGGGTTAGAGTCGGGAGGCGAATTTAGAGTCGGGAGGCAGAGTCGGGAGGCATTTAGGGTTAGGGTTAGGGTTAGGGTTAGAGAATTTAGGGTTAGGGTTAGAGTCGGGAGGCATTTAGGGTTAGAGTCGGGTTAGGGTTAGGGTTAGAGCGCATTTAGGGTTAGGGTTAGGGTTAGGGTTAGGGTTAGAGTCGGGAGGCAGCGTATTTAGGGTTAGGGTTAGATAGAGTCGGGAGGCAGGGAATTTAGGGTTAGGGTTAGGGTTAGGGTTAGGGTTAGGGTTAGGGTTAGGGTTAGGGTTAGAGTCGGGAGGCAGCGCGAATTTAGGGTTAGGGTTAGGGTTAGAGTCGGGAGGGTTAGGGTTAGGGTTAGGGTTAGAGTCGGGAGGCAGAGTCGGGAGGCAGAGTCGGGAGGCATTTAGGGTTAGAGTCGGGAGGCGGGAGGCATTTAGGGAGTCGGGAGGCGAATTTAGGGTTAGGGTTAGGGTTAGAGTCGGGAGGCGGGAGGCATTTAGGGTTAGGGTTAGGGTTAGGGTTAGGGTTAGAGTCGGGAGGCATTTAGGGTTAGGGTTAGAGTCGGGAGTCGGGAGGCAGAGTCGGGGGGAGGCAGAGTCGGGAGGCGCGAATTTAGGGTTAGGGTTAGGGTTAGGGTTAGAGTCGGGAGGCATTTAGGGTTAGGGTTAGGGTTAGGGTTAGGGTTAGGGTTAGGGTTAGGGTTAGGGTTAGGGTTAGGGTTAGGGTTAGAGTCGGGAGGCAGAGTCGGGAGGCAGAATTTAGGGTTAGGGTTAGGGTTAGAGTTAGGGTTAGGGTTAGGGTTAGGGTTAGGGTTAGGGTTAGGGTTAGAGTCGGGAGGCAGCGCGAATTTAGGGTTAGGGTTAGGGTTAGGGTTAGGGTTAGGGTTAGGGTTAGAGTCGGGAGTCGGGAGTCGGGAGGCAGAGTCGGGAGGCAGAGTCGGGAGGCGCGAATTTAGGGTTAGAGTCGGGAGTCGGGAGGCAGAGTCGGGAATTTAGGGTTAGGGTTAGGGTTAGGGTTAGGGTTAGAGTCGGGAGGCAGAGTCGGGAGGCATTTAGGGTTAGGGTTAGGGTTAGGGTTAGAGTCGGGAGGCGAATTTAGGGTTAGGGTTAGAGTCGGGTTAGGGTTAGGGTTAGGGTTAGGGTTAGAGTCGGGAGGCAGAATTTAGGGTTAGGGTTAGAGTCGGGAGGCGAATTTAGGGTTAGAGTCGGGAGTCGGGAGGCAGAGTCGGGGGAGTCGGGAGTCGGGAGGCAGAATTTAGGGTTAGAGTCGGGAGTCGGGAGGCATTTAGGGTTAGGGTTAGGGTTAGGGTTAGGGTTAGGGTTAGGGTTAGGGTTAGGGTTAGGGTTAGGGTTAGGGTTAGGGTTAGAGTCGGGAGGCAGAGTCGGGAGGCAGGAGGCGGGAGGCGGGAATTTAGGGTTAGGGTTAGGGTTAGGGTTAGAGTCGGGAGGCTTGATAGAGTCGGGAGGCGAATTTAGGGTTAGGGTTAGGGTTAGGGTTAGGGTTAGGGTTAGGGTTAGGGTTAGGGTTAGGGTTAGGGTTAGGGTTAGGGTTAGGGTTAGGGTTAGGGTGTAGGGGAGTCGGGAGGCAGAGTCGGGAGGCAGCGCGCATTTAGGGTTAGGGTTAGAGTCGGGGGTGGGTTAGAGTCGGGAGGCGGGAGGCGGGAGGCATTTAGGGTTAGAGTCGGGAGGCATTTAGGGTTAGGGTTAGAGTCGGGAGGCGCGAATTTAGGGTTAGAGTCGGGAGGCAGGGTCGGGAGGCAGAAGAGTCGGGAGGCAGGGTTAGGGTTAGAGTCGGGAGGCGGGAGTCGGGAGGCGGGAGTCGGGAGGCAGAATTTAGGGTTAGAGTCGGGAGTCGGGAGGCGCGAATTTAGGGTTAGGGTTAGAGTCGGGAGGCAGCGCGAATTTAGGGTTAGGGTTAGAGTCGGGAGGCGGGAGGCATTTAGGGTTAGGGTTAGGGTTAGGGTTAGGGTTAGGGTTAGAGTCGGGAGTCGGGAGGCATTTAGGGTTAGGGTTAGAGTCGGGAGTCGGGAGGCAGCGCGCATTTAGGGTTAGGGTTAGAGTCGGGAGGCATTTAGGGTTAGGGTTAGGGTTAGGGTTAGGGTTAGATTTAGGGTTAGGGTTAGAGTCGGGAGTCGGGTTAGAGTCGGGAGGCATTTAGGGTTAGGGTTAGAGTCGGGAGTCGGGAGGCGAATTTAGGGTTAGAGTCGGGAGGCATTTAGGGTTAGAGTCGGGAGTCGGGTTAGGGTTAGAGTCGGGAGGCATTTAGGGTTAGAGTCGGGAGGCGCGAATTTAGGGTTAGAGTCGGGAGGCGCATTTAGGGTTAGGGTTAGGGTTAGGGTTAGAGTCGGGAGGCATTTAGGGTTAGGGTTAGATAGAGTCGGGAGGCATTTAGGGTTAGGGTTAGGGTTAGAGTCGGGAGGCAGCGCATTTAGGGTTAGAGTCGGGAGGCGCGCATTTAGGGTTAGAGTCGGGAGGCATTTTAGGGTTAGAGTCGGGTTAGGGTTAGAGTCGGGAGGCGCGCATTTAGGGTTAGAGTCGGGTTAGAGTCGGGAGGCATTTAGGGTTAGGGTCGGGAGTCGGGAGGCGCATTTAGGGTTAGGGTTAGAGTCGGGAGTCGGGAGTCGGGAGGCATTTAGGGTTAGAGTCGGGCATTTAGGGTTAGAGTCGGGAGGCGCGAATTTAGGGTTAGGGTTAGAGTCGGGAGGCGCGAATTTAGGGTTAGGGTTAGAGTCGGGAGGCGCGAATTTAGGGCATTTAGGGTTAGAGTCGGGAGGCAGCGCGAATTTAGGGTTAGGGTTAGAGTCGGGAGGCGCGAATTTAGGGTTAGGGTTAGAGTCGGGAGGCATTTAGGGTTAGGGTTAGAGTCGGGAGGCGCATTTAGGGTTAGAGTCGGGAGGCGCGAATTTAGGGTTAGGGTTAGAGTCGGGAGGCATTTAGGGTTAGATAGAGTCGGGAGGCGCGCATTTAGGGTTAGAGTCGGGAGTCGGGAGGCATTTAGGGTTAGAGTCGGGAGGCATTTAGGGTTAGGGTTAGGGTTAGGGTTAGAGTCGGGAGGCATTTAGGGTTAGAGTCGGGAGGCATTTAGGGTTAGAGTCGGGTTTAGGGTTAGAGTCGGGCATTTAGGGTTAGAGTCGGGAGGCGCGCGAATTTAGGGTTAGGGTTAGAGTCGGGTTAGAGTCGGGTTAGGGTTAGGGTTAGAGTCGGGTTAGGGTTAGGGTTAGAGTCGGGAGGCAAATTTAGGGTTAGGGTTAGAGTCGGGAGGCGCGAATTTAGGGTTAGGGTTAGAGTTAGGGTTAGAGTCGGGAGGCATTTAGGGTTAGGGTTAGAGTCGGGAGGCAGCGCGAATTTAGGGTTAGGGTTAGGGTTAGGGTTAGAGTCGGGAGTCGGGAGGCAGCGCGAATTTAGGGTTAGGGTTAGGGTTAGGGTTAGAGTCGGGAGGCATTTAGGGTTAGGGTTAGGGTTAGAGTCGGGAGGCGCGAATTTAGGGTTAGAGTCGGGAGGCAGCGCGCATTTAGGGTTAGAGTCGGGTTAGAGTCGGGAGGCGCGAATTTAGGGTTAGAGTCGGAGTCGGGAGGCGGGATTTAGGGTTAGAGTCGGGAGGCAGCGCATTTAGGGTTAGAGTCGGGTTAGGGTTAGGGTTAGGGTTAGGGTTAGAGTCGGGTTAGGGTTAGGGTTAGAGTCGGGAGGCGCGCGCATTTAGGGTTAGGGTTAGAGTCGGGTTAGGGTTAGGGTTAGAGTCGGGAGGCGAATTTAGGGTTAGGGTTAGGGTTAGCGCATTTAGGGTTAGAGTCGGGAGGCATTTAGGGTTAGAGTCGGGAGGCGAATTTAGGGTTAGGGTTAGGGTTAGGGTTAGGGTTAGGGTTAGAGTCGGGAGGCATTTAGGGTTAGGGTTAGAGCGAATTTAGGGTTAGGGTTAGGGTTAGGGTTAGGGTTAGAGTCGGGAGGCAGCGCGAATTTAGGGTTAGGGTTAGAGTCGGGAGGCGCGAATTTAGGGTTAGGGTTAGAGTCGGGAGGCGAATTTAGGGTTAGGGTTAGAGTCGGGAGGCGCGCATTTAGGGTTAGAGTCGGGAGTCGGGAGGCGAATTTAGGGTTAGGGTTAGAGTCGGGAGGGTTAGAGTCGGGAGTCGGGAGGGTTAGGGTTAGGGTTAGGGTTAGAGTCGGGAATTTAGGGTTAGGGTTAGAGCGCGAATTTAGGGTTAGAGTCGGGAGTCGGGAGTCGGGAGGCATTTAGAGTCGGGAGTCGGGTTAGGGTTAGGGTTAGGGTTAGAGTCGGGAGGCGCATTTAGGGTTAGGGTTAGGGTTAGGGTTAGAGTCGGGAGGCGCGAATTTAGGGTTAGAGTCGGGAGGCATTTAGGGTTAGGGTTAGGGTTAGGGTTAGAGTCGGGTTAGAGTCGGGAGGCGAATTTAGGGTTAGGGTTAGAGTCGGGAGGCGCGCATTTAGGGTTAGAGTCGGGGGTTAGGGTTAGGGTTAGGGTTAGAGTCGGGAGTCGGGAGGCAGAATTTAGGGTTAGAGTCGGGAGGCATTTAGGGTTAGGGTTAGGGTTAGGGTTAGGGTTAGAGTCGGGAGTCGGGAGGCATTTAGGGTTAGGGTTAGAGTCGGGAGGCGCGAATTTAGGGTTAGAGTCGGGAGGCACGCATTTAGGGTTAGGGTTAGGGTTAGGGTTAGGGTTAGAGTCGGGAGGCGAATTTAGGGTTAGGGTTAGAGTCGGGAGGCAGAATTTAGGGTTAGAGTCGGGAGGCGCGAATTTAGGGTTAGGGTTAGGGTTAGGGTTAGAGTCGGGAGGCGCGAATTTAGGGTTAGAGTCGGGAGGCAGCGCGCGTATTTAGGGTTAGGGTTAGGGTTAGGGTTAGGGTTAGAGTCGGGAGGCGCGCATTTAGGGTTAGAGTCGGGAGGCAGCGCATTTAGGGTTAGGGTTAGAGTCGGGAGGCGCGAATTTAGGGTTAGAGTCGGGAGGCATTTAGGGTTAGAGTCGGGAGGCGCGAATTTAGGGTTAGGGTTAGGGTTAGAGTCGGGAGTCGGGAGGCGCGCGCATTTAGGGAGGCGCGAATTTAGGGTTAGAGTCGGGAGGCAGCGCGCATTTAGGGTTAGGGTTAGGGTTAGGGTTAGAGTCGGGAGGCGCGAATTTAGGGTTAGAGTCGGGAGGCGCGAATTTAGGGTTAGAGTCGGGAGGCGAATTTAGGGTTAGAGTTGGGTTAGGGTTAGGGTTAGAGTCGGGAGTCGGGAGGCGAATTTAGGGTTAGAGTCGGGAGGCGCATTTAGGGTTAGGGTTAGAGTCGGGAGGCAGCGCGAATTTAGGGTTAGAGTCGGGAATTTAGGGTTAGGGTTAGGGTTAGAGTCGGGAGGCGCGCATTTAGGGTTAGGGTTAGAGTCGGGAGGCGCGAATTTAGGGTTAGAGTCGGGTTAGGGTTAGGGTTAGGGTTAGGGTTAGGGTTAGGGTTAGAGCGCGAATTTAGGGTTAGGGTTAGGGTTAGAGTCGGGAGGCGAATTTAGGGTTAGGGTTAGGGTTAGGGTTAGGGTTAGGGTTAGGGTTAGAGTCGGGAGTCGGGAGTCGGGAGGCGCGAATTTAGGGTTAGGGTCGGGAGGCGCGAATTTAGGGTTAGGGTTAGGGTTAGGGTTAGGGTTAGGGTTAGGGTTAGGGTTAGAGTCGGGAGGCACGAGTCGGGAGGCGCGAATTTAGGGTCGGGAGGCGCGAATTTAGGGTTAGGGTTAGGGTTAGAGTCGGGAGGCGCGCGAATTTAGGGTTAGGGTTAGGGTTAGGGTTTAGGGTTAGGGTTAGAGTCGGGAGGCGCGAATTTAGGGTTAGGGTTAGGGTTAGGGTTAGGGTTAGGGTTAGGGTTAGGGTTAGGGTTAGGGTTAGGGTTAGAGTCGGGAGGCGCGCGCATTTAGAGTCGGGAGGCATTTAGGGTTAGAGTCGGGAGGCGAATTTAGAGTCGGGTTAGGGTTAGAGTCGGGAGGCGCGAATTTAGGGTTAGAGTCGGGAGGCATTTAGGGTTAGGGTTAGGGTTAGGGTTAGAGCGCATTTAGGGTTAGGGTTAGAGTCGGGAGGCAGAATTTAGGGTTAGAGTCGGGAGGCGCGAATTTAGGGTTAGGGTTAGAGTCGGGAGGCGCGAATTTAGGGTTAGAGTCGGGAGGCATTTAGGGTTAGGGTTAGGGTTAGGGTTAGAGTCGGGAGGCGCGAATTTAGGGTTAGAGTCGGGAGTCGGGAGTCGGGAGGCGGGAGGCAGCGAATTTAGGGTTAGATAGAGTCGGGAGGCGCGAATTTAGGGTTAGAGTCGGGTTAGGGTTAGGGTTAGGGTTAGAGTCGGGAGGCGCGAATTTAGGGTTAGGGTTAGGGTTAGGGTTAGGGTTAGAGTTAGGGTTAGGGTTAGAGTCGGGAATTTAGGGTTAGGGTTAGGGTTAGGGTTAGAGTCGGGAGGCAGCGAATTTAGGGTTAGGGTTAGGGTTAGGGTTAGAGTCGGGAGGCATTTAGGGTTAGGGTTAGGGTTAGGGTTAGAGTCGGGAGGCGAATTTAGGGTTAGAGTCGGGAGGCGCGAATTTAGGGTTAGAGTCGGGTTAGGGTTAGATAGAGTCGGGAGGCGCGAATTTAGGGTTAGGGTTAGGGTTAGGGTTAGGGTTAGGGTTAGAGTCGGGAGGCGCATTTAGGGTTAGGGTTAGGGTTAGGGTTAGAGTTTAGGGTTAGGGTTAGGGTTAGGGTTAGGGTTAGGGTTAGGGTTAGAGTCGGGAGGCGAATTTAGGGTTAGGGTTAGGGTTAGGGTTAGGGTTAGGGTTAGGGTTAGGGTTAGAGTCGGGTTAGAGTCGGGAGGCATTTAGGGTTAGAGTCGGGTTTAGGGTTAGAGTCGGGAGGCAGCGCGAATTTAGGGTTAGAGTCGGGAGGCGCGAATTTAGGGTTAGGGTTAGGGTTAGGGTTAGAGTCGGGAGTTAGGGTTAGGGTTAGGGTTAGAGTCGGGAGGCAGCGCGAATTTAGGGTTAGGGTTAGGGTTAGGGTTAGAGCGCGAATTTAGGGTTAGGGTTAGGGTTAGGGTTAGGGTTAGGGTTAGGGTTAGAGTCGGGAGGCATTTAGGGTTAGGGTTAGGGTTAGGGTTAGAGTCGGGAGGCAGCGCGCGAATTTAGGGTTAGGGTTAGAGTCGGGAGTCGGGTTAGAGTCGGGAGGCATTTAGGGTTAGAGTCGGGAGGCATTTAGGGTTAGGGTTAGAGTCGGGAGTCGGGAGGCAGAATTTAGGGTTAGGGTTAGGGTTAGATAGAGTCGGGAGGCATTTAGGGTTAGGGTTAGGGTTAGGGTTAGGGTTAGGGTTAGAGGCATTTTAGGGTTAGGGTTAGAGTCGGGAGGCAGAGTCGGGAGGCAGCGAATTTAGGGTTAGGGTTAGGGTTAGGGTTAGGGTTAGGGTTAGGGTTAGGGTTAGAGTCGGGAGGCAATTTAGGGTTAGGGTTAGGGTTAGAGTCGGGAGGCATTTAGGGTTAGGGTTAGGGTTAGGGTTAGAGTCGGGAGGCATTTAGGGTTAGGGTTAGAGTCGGGAGGGTTAGGGTTAGGGTTAGGGTTAGGGTTAGGGTTAGGGTTAGGGTTAGGGTTAGGGTTAGGGTTAGGGTTAGGGTTAGGGTTAGAGTCGGGAGGCGCGAATTTAGGGTTAGGGTTAGGGTTAGGGTTAGAGTCGGGAGGCGCGAATTTAGGGTTAGAGTCGGGTTAGGGTTAGAGTTAGGGTTAGGGTTAGGGTTAGAGTCGGGAGGCGAATTTAGGGTTAGAGCGCGAATTTAGGGTTAGGGTTAGAGTCGGGGTTAGAGTCGGGAGGCAGCGCGAATTTAGGGTTAGGGTTAGGGTTAGAGCGCGAATTTAGGGTTAGGGCGCGAATTTAGGGTTAGGGTTAGAGCGCGAATTTAGGGTTAGGGTTAGGGTTAGGGTTAGGGTTAGGGTTAGGGTTAGGGTTAGGGTTAGGGTTAGGGTTAGGGTTAGGGTTAGAGTCGGGGGAATTTAGGGTTAGGGTTAGAGTCGGGAGGCGCGAATTTAGAGCGCGAATTTAGGGTTAGGGTTAGGGTTAGGGTTAGGGTTAGGGTTAGGGTTAGGGTTAGAGCGCGAATTTAGGGTTAGGGTTAGGGTTAGGGTTAGGGTTAGGGTTAGAGTCGGGAGGCATTTAGGGTTAGGGTTAGGGTTAGGGTTAGGGTTAGGGTTAGGGTTAGGGTTAGAGTCGGGAGGCGCGAATTTAGGGTTAGGGTTAGGGTTAGGGTTAGGGTTAGGGTTAGGGTTAGGGTTAGGGTTAGAGTCGGGAGGCATTTAGGGTTAGGGTTAGGGTTAGGGTTAGGGTTAGGGTTAGGGTTAGGGTTAGGGTTAGGGTTAGAGTCGGGAGGCGCGAATTTAGGGTTAGGGCGCGAATTTAGGGTTAGGGTTAGGGTTAGGGTTAGAGTCGGGAGGCGCGAATTTAGGGTTAGGGTTAGAGCGCGAATTTAGGGTTAGGGTTAGGGTTAGAGTCGGGAGGCGAATTTAGGGTTAGGGTCGGGAATTTAGGGTTAGGGTTAGAGTCGGGAGTCGGGAGGCGCGAATTTAGGGTTAGGGTTAGAGTCGGGAGGGTTAGGGTTAGAGCGCGAATTTAGGGTTAGGGTTAGGGTTAGGGTTAGGGTTAGGGTTAGGGTTAGGGTTAGGGTTAGGGTTAGGGTTAGGGTTAGGGTTAGGGTTAGGGTTAGGGTTAGGGTTAGGGTTAGGGTTAGGGTTAGGGTTAGGGTTAGGGTTAGGGTTAGGGTTAGAGTCGGGAATTTAGGGTTAGGGTTAGGGTTAGGGTTAGGGTTAGGGTTAGGGTTAGGGTTAGGGTTAGAGTCGGGAGGCGCGAATTTAGGGTTAGGGTTAGGGTTAGGGTTAGATAGAGTCGGGAGGCGGATTTAGGGTTAGGGTTAGGGTTAGGGTTAGGGTTAGGGTTAGGGTTAGGGTTAGGGTGAATTTAGGGTTAGGGTTAGGGTTAGGGTTAGGGTTAGGGTTAGGGTTAGATAGAGTCGGGAGGCAGGCAGCGCGAATTTAGGGTTAGGGTTAGGGTTAGAGTCGGGAGGCGCGAATTTAGGGTTAGAGTCGGGAGGCGCGAATTTAGGGTTAGGGTTAGGGAGTCGGGGGTTAGGGCGCGAATTTAGGGTTAGGGTTAGAGTCGGGTTAGAGTCGGGAGGCGCGAATTTAGGGTTAGGGTTAGAGTCGGGAGGCGCGCATTTAGGGTTAGAGTCGGGAATTTAGGGTTAGGGTTAGGGTTAGGGTTAGGGTTAGGGTTAGGGTTAGAGCGCGAATTTAGGGTTAGGGTTAGGGTTAGAGTCGGGAGGCGCGAATTTAGGGTTAGAGTCGGGAGGCGCGAATTTAGGGTTAGGGTTAGAGCGCGAATTTAGGGTTAGGGTTAGGGCGAATTTAGGGTTAGGGTTAGAGTCGGGAGGCAGCGCGAATTTAGGGTTAGGGTTAGGGTTAGAGTCGGGAGGCGCGAATTTAGGGTTAGGGTTAGAGTCGGGAGGCGCGAATTTAGGGTTAGGGTTAGGGTTAGGGTTAGAGTCGGGAGGCGGGAATTTAGGGTTAGGGTTAGGGTGCGAATTTAGGGTTAGGGTTAGGGTTAGAGTCGGGAGGCGCGAATTTAGGGTTAGGGTTAGGGTTAGGGTTAGGGTTAGAGTCGGGAGGCATTTAGGGTTAGGGTTAGGGTTAGGGTTAGGGTTAGGGTTAGGGTTAGGGTTAGAGTCGGGAGGCAGCGCGAATTTAGGGTTAGGGTTAGGGTTAGGGTTAGGGTTAGGGTTAGGGTTAGAGCGCGAATTTTAGGGTTAGGGTTAGGGTTAGGGTTAGGGTTAGGGTTAGAGTCGGGAGGCGCGAATTTAGGGTTAGGGTTAGAGTCGGGAGTCGGGAGGGTTAGGGTCGGTTAGGGTTAGGGTTAGGGTTAGGGTTAGGGTTAGAGTCGGGTTAGGGTTAGGGTTAGAGCGCGCATTTAGGGTTAGAGTCGGGAGGCAGCGCGAATTTAGGGTTAGAGTCGGGAGGCGCGAATTTAGGGTTAGGGTTAGGGTTAGGGTTAGGGTTAGAGTCGGGAGGCGAATTTAGGGTTAGGGTTAGGGTTAGGGTCGGGAGGCACGAATTTAGGGTTAGGGTTAGGGTTAGGGTTAGGGTTAGAGTCGGGAGGCGCGAATTTAGGGTTAGGGTTAGGGTTAGGGTTAGGGTTAGAGTCGGGAGGCGCGAATTTAGGGTTAGGGTTAGAGTCGGGAGGCACGAATTTAGGGTTAGAGTCGGGAGTCGGGAGGCGAATTTAGGGTTAGGGTTAGAGTCGGGAGGCGCGAATTTAGAGTCGGGAGGCGAATTTAGGGTTAGGGTTAGGGTTAGGGTTAGGGTTAGAGTCGGGAGCGCGAATTTAGGGTTAGAGTCGGGAGGCGCGAATTTAGGGTTAGAGTCGGGAGGCGCGAATTTAGGGTTAGGGTGCGAATTTAGGGTTAGGGTTAGGGTTAGGGTTAGGGTTAGGGTTAGAGTCGGGAGGCGCGAATTTAGGGTTAGGGTTAGGGTTAGGGTTAGAGTCGGGAGGCGCGAATTTAGAGTCGGGAGGCAGCGCGAATTTAGGGTTAGGGTTAGAGTCGGGAGGCGGGAGGCACGAATTTAGGGTTAGGGTTAGGGTTAGAGTTAGGGTTAGGGTTAGGGTTAGGGTTAGGGTTAGAGTCGGGAGGCAGGGAGTCGGGAGGCAGTCGGGAGGCGCATTTAGGGTTAGGGTTAGGGTTAGGGTTAGGGTTAGGGTTAGGGTTAGGGTTAGGGTTAGGGTTAGGGTTAGGGTTAGGGTTAGGGTTAGGGTTAGGGTTAGGGTTAGGGTTAGGGTTAGGGTTAGGGTTAGGGTTAGGGTTAGAGTCGGGAATTTAGGGTTAGGGTTAGGGCGCGAATTTAGGGTTAGAGTCGGGAGGCGAATTTAGGGTTAGGGTTAGGGTTAGAGTCGGGAGGCGAATTTAGGGTTAGGGTTAGGGTTAGGGTTAGGGTTAGAGTCGGGAGGCGCGAATTTAGGGTTAGGGTTAGGGTTAGAGTCGGGAGGCGCATTTAGGGTTAGGGTTAGGGTTAGGGTTAGGGTTAGGGTTAGGGTTAGGGTTAGGGTTAGGGTTAGGGTTAGGGTTAGGGTTAGGGTTAGGGTTAGGGTTAGGGTTAGGGTTAGGGTTAGGGTTAGGGTTAGGGTTAGGGTTAGGGTTAGGGTTAGGGTTAGGGTTAGGGTTAGGGTTAGGGTTAGGGTTAGGGTTAGGGTTAGGGTTAGGGTTAGGGTTAGGGTTAGGGTTAGAGTCGGGAGGCGCGAATTTAGGGTTAGGGTTAGGGTTAGGGTTAGGGTTAGAGTTAGAGTTAGGGTTAGGGTTAGGGTTAGAGTTAGAGTTAGAGTTAGGGTTAGGGTTAGGGTTAGGGTTAGGGTTAGGGTTAGGGTTAGGGTTAGGGTTAGGGTTAGGGTTAGGGTTAGAGTCGGGAGGCGAATTTAGGGTTAGGGTTAGGGTTAGGGTTAGGGTTAGGGTTAGGGTTAGAGTCGGGAGGCATTTAGGGTTAGGGTTAGGGTTAGGGTTAGGGTTAGGGTTAGAGCGCGAATTTAGGGTTAGGGTTAGGGTTAGAGTCGGGAATTTAGGGTTAGGGTTAGGGTTAGGGTTAGGGTTAGGGTTAGGGTTAGGGTTAGGGTTAGGGTTAGGGTTAGGGTTAGGGTTAGGGTTAGGGTTAGGGTTAGGGTTAGGGTTAGGGTTAGGGTTAGGGTTAGGGTTAGGGTTAGGGTTAGGGTTAGGGTTAGGGTTAGGGTTAGAGTCGGGAGGCGAATTTAGGGTTAGGGTTAGAGTCGGGAGGCAGCGCGAATTTAGGGTTAGAGTCGGGAGGCAGCGCGAATTTAGGGTTAGGGTTAGAGTCGGGTTAGAGTCGGGAGTCGGGAGGCGCGAATTTAGGGTTAGAGTCGGGAGGCAAATTTAGGGTTAGGGTTAGGGTTAGGGTTAGGGTTAGAGTCGGGAGTCGGGTTAGGGTTAGGGTTAGGGTTAGGGTTAGAGTCGGGAGGCGGGAATTTAGGGTTAGGGTTAGGGTTAGGGTTAGGGTTAGGGTTAGGGTTAGGGTTAGGGTTAGGGTTAGGGTTAGAGTCGGGTTAGGGTCGGGAGGCGCGAATTTAGGGTTAGGGTTAGGGTCGGGAGGCAGCGCGAATTTAGGGTTAGGGTTAGGGTTAGGGTTAGAGCGCGAATTTAGGGTTAGGGTTAGAGTCGGGAGGCATTTAGGGTTAGGGTTAGAGTCGGGAGGCGAATTTAGGGTTAGGGTTAGAGTCGGGAGTCGGGAGGCGCGAATTTAGGGTTAGGGTTAGGGTTAGGGTTAGAGTCGGGAGGCGCGAATTTAGGGTTAGGGTTAGGGTTAGAGTCGGGTTAGGGTTAGGGTTAGAGTCGGGAGGCAGAGTCGGGAGGCAGCGCGAATTTAGGGTTAGAGTCGGGTTAGGGTTAGAGTCGGGAGGCGCGAATTTAGGGTTAGGGTTAGAGTCGGGAGGCATTTAGGGTTAGAGTCGGGAGGCGCGAATTTAGGGTTAGGGTTAGGGTTAGAGTCGGGAGGCGCGAATTTAGGGTTAGAGTCGGGTTAGAGTCGGGAGTCGGGAGGCGCGAATTTGATAGAGTCGGGTTAGGGTTAGGGTTAGGGTTAGAGTCGGGAGGCGCGAATTTAGAGTCGGGAGGGTTAGGGTTAGAGTCGGGAGGCATTTAGGGTTAGAGTCGGGAGGCAGAGTCGGGAGGCATTTAGGGTTAGAGTCGGGAGGCATTTAGGGTTAGAGTCGGGAGTCGGGAGGCATTTAGGGTTAGGGTTAGGGTTAGAGTCGGGAGGCATTTAGGGTTAGAGTCGGGAGGCGCATTTAGGGTTAGGGTTAGGGTTAGAGTCGGGAGGCGCGAATTTAGGGTTAGGGTTAGAGTCGGGAGGCATTTAGGGTTAGGGTTAGAGTCGGGAGGCATTTAGGGTTAGGGTTAGATTTAGGGTTAGAGTCGGGAGGCATTTAGGGTTAGGGTTAGAGTCGGGAGTCGGGAGGCATTTAGGGTTAGGGTTAGAGTCGGGAGGCAGCGCGAATTTAGGGTTAGAGTCGGGAGGCAGAATTTAGGGTTAGAGTTGGGTTAGGGTTAGAGTCGGGAGGCAGCGCATTTAGGGTTAGAGTCGGGAGGGTTAGGGTTAGGGTTAGAGTCGGGAGGCATTTAGGGTTAGGGTTAGAGTCGGGAGGCAGCGCGAATTTAGGGTTAGGGTTAGAGTCGGGTTAGAGTCGGGAGGGTTAGGGTTAGAGTCGGGAGGCGCGAATTTAGGGTTAGGGTTAGGGTTAGGGTTAGGGTTAGAGTCGGGAGGCAGCGCGAATTTAGGGTTAGAGTCGGGAGGCATTTAGGGTTAGGGTTAGGGTTAGGGTTAGAGTCGGGAGTCGGGAGGCGGGAGTCGGGAGGCATTTAGGGTTAGGGTTAGGGTTAGGGTTAGAGTCGGGAGGCATTTAGGGTTAGAGTCGGGAGGCATTTAGGGTTAGGGTTAGAGTCGGGAGGCATTTAGGGTTAGAGTCGGGAGGCATTTAGGGTTAGAGTCGGGAGGCATTTAGGGTTAGGGTTAGGGTTAGGGTTAGAGAGTCGGGAATTTAGGGTTAGGGTTAGGGTTAGAGTCGGGAGGCATTTAGGGTTAGGGTTAGGGTTAGGGTTAGGGTTAGAGTCGGGAGGCAGAGTCGGGAGTCGGGAGGCGGGAATTTAGAGTCGGGAGTCGGGAGGCATTTAGGGTTAGGGTTAGGGTTAGAGTCGGGAGTCGGGAGGCGAATTTAGGGTTAGGGTTAGGGTTAGGGTTAGGGTTAGAGTTAGGGTTAGGGTTAGGGTTAGAGTCGGGGAGTCGGGAGGCATTTAGGGTTAGGGTTAGATTTAGGGTTAGGGTTAGGGTTAGGGTTAGAGTCGGGAGGCATTTAGGGTTAGAGTCGGGAGGCGGGAGGCGGGAGTCGGGAGGCAGCGCGAATTTAGGGTTAGAGTCGGGAGGCATTTAGGGTTAGGGTTAGGGTTAGGGTTAGGGTTAGGGTTAGGGTTAGGGTTAGAGTCGGGAGGCATTTAGGGTTAGGGTTAGAGTTTAGGGTTAGAGTCGGGAGGCGCGAATTTAGAGTCGGGAGGCAGGCATTTAGGGTTAGGGTTAGGGTTAGGGTTAGGGTTAGGGTTAGGGTTAGAGTCGGGAGGCGCGAATTTAGGGTTAGGGTTAGGGTTAGAGTCGGGAGGCAGAGTCGGGAGTCGGGAGTCGGGAGGCGCGAATTTAGGGTTAGGGTTAGGGTTAGGGTTAGGGTTAGGGTTAGGGTTAGGGTTAGGGTTAGGGTTAGGGTTAGGGTTAGGGTTAGGGTTAGGGTTAGGGTTAGGGTTAGGGTTAGGGTTAGGGTTAGGGTTAGAGTCGGGAGGCGAATTTAGGGTTAGGGTTAGGGTTAGAGTCGGGAGGCATTTAGGGTTAGGGTTAGGGTTAGGGTTAGGGTTAGGGTTAGGGTTAGGGTTAGGGTTAGGGTTAGGGTTAGGGTTAGGGTTAGGGTTTAGGGTTAGGGTTAGGGTTAGGGTTAGGGTTAGGGTTAGGGTTAGAGTCGGGAGTCGGGAGGCAGAGTCGGGAGGCAGAGTCGGGAGGCAGCGCATTTAGGGTTAGGGTTAGGGTTAGGGTTAGGGTTAGGGTTAGGGTTAGAGTCGGGAGGCAGCGCGCATTTTAGGGTTAGGGTTAGGGTTAGGGTTAGGGTTAGGGTTAGGGTTAGGGTTAGGGTTAGGGTTAGGGTTAGGGTTAGGGTTAGGGTTAGGGTTAGGGTTAGATAGAGTCGGGAGGCTTTAGGGTTAGGGTTAGGGTTAGAGTCGGGAGTTAGGGTTAGAGTTGGGGGAGTCGGGAGTCGGGAGTGCGAATTTAGGGTTAGAGTCGGGAGTCGGGAGGCGAATTTAGGGTTGGGAGGCAGCGAATTTAGGGTTAGGGTTAGGGTTAGAGTCGGGTTAGGGTTAGATTTAGGGTTAGGGTTAGGGTTAGGGTTAGGGTTAGGGTTAGGGTTAGGGTTAGGGTTAGGGTTAGAGTCGGGAGGCGAATTTAGGGTTAGGGTTAGGGTTAGGGTTAGGGTTAGGGTTAGGGTTAGGGTTAGGGTTAGGGTTAGGGTTAGGGTTAGGGTTAGGGTTAGAGTCGGGAGTCGGGAGGCGCGCGTATTTTAGGGTTATTTAGGGTTAGGGTTAGGGTTAGGGTTAGGGTTAGGGTTAGGGTTAGGGTTAGGGTTAGGGTTAGGGTTAGGGTTAGGGTTAGGGTTAGGGTTAGGGTTAGGGTTAGGGTTAGGGTTAGAGTCGGGAGGCATTTAGGGTGCATTTAGGGTTAGAGTCGGGAGTCGGGAGTCGGGAGTCGGGAGGCGGGAGGCATTTAGGGTTAGGGTTAGGGTTAGGGTTAGAGTCGGGTTAGGGTTAGGGTTAGGGTTAGGGTTAGGGTTAGGGTTAGGGTTAGAGTCGGGAGTCGGGAGGCTTAGGGTTAGGGTTAGGGTTAGGGTTAGAGTCGGGAGTCGGGAGGCAGCGCGAATTTAGGGTTAGGGTTAGGGTTAGAGTCGGGAGGCAGAGTCGGGAGTCGGGAGGCGAATTTAGGGTTAGGGTTAGAGTCGGGAGGCGAATTTAGGGTTAGAGTCGGGAGGCGAATTTAGGGTTAGGGTTAGGGTTAGGGTTAGGGTTAGGGTTAGGGTTAGGGTTAGAGTCGGGAGGCAGCGCGAATTTAGGGTTAGAGTCGGGAGTCGGGAGGCGCGAATTTAGGGTTAGGGTTGGGTTAGGGTTAGAGTCGGGAGGCGCGAATTTAGGGTTAGAGTCGGGTTAGAGTCGGGAGGCGGGTTAGGGTTAGGGTTAGGGTTAGGGTTAGGGTTAGAGTCGGGAGGCATTTAGGGTTAGGGTTAGGGTTAGGGTTAGGGTTAGGGTTAGGGTTAGGGTTAGGGTTAGGGTTAGGGTTAGGGTTAGGGTTAGGGTTAGGGTTAGGGTTAGGGTTAGGGTTAGGGTTAGGGTTAGGGTTAGGGTTAGGGTTAGGGTTAGGGTTAGAGTCGGGAGGCAGAATTTAGGGTTAGGGTTAGGGTTAGGGTTAGGGTTAGGGTTAGGGTTAGGGTTAGGGTTAGGGTTAGGGTTAGGGTTAGGGTTAGGGTTAGGGTTAGGGTTAGGGTTAGGGTTAGGGTTAGGGTTAGGGTTAGGGTTAGGGTTAGGGTTAGGGTTAGGGTTAGGGTTAGGGTTAGGGTTAGGGTTAGGGTTAGAGTCGGGAGGCAGCGCGCATTTAGGGTTAGAGTCGGGAGGCAGGGTCGGGAGGCATTTAGGGTTAGGGTTAGGGTTAGGGTTAGAGTCGGGGGAGTCGGGAGTCGGGAGGCAGAGTCGGGAGGCATTTTGATAGAGTCGGGAGGCAGCGCGCATTTAGGGTTAGGGTTAGGGTTAGGGTTAGGGTTAGGGTTAGGGTTAGAGTCGGGAGGCGCGCATTTAGGGTTAGGGTTAGAGTCGGGAGGCAGAGTCGGGAGGCAGAGTCGGGAGGCATTTAGGGTTAGGGTTAGGGTTAGGGTTAGGGTTAGGGTTAGAGTCGGGAGGGGGGTCGGGTTAGAGTCGGATTTAGGGTTAGGGTTAGGGTTAGGGTTAGGGTTAGGGTTAGGGTTAGAGTCGGGAGGCATTTAGGGTTAGGGTTAGAGTCGGGAGGCAGAATTTAGGGTTAGGGTTAGGGTTAGAGTCGGGAGTCGGGAGGCAATTTAGGGTTAGGGTTAGGGTTAGGGTTAGGGTTAGGGTTAGGGTTAGGGTTAGGGTTAGGGTTAGGGTTAGGGTTAGGGTTAGGGTTAGGGTTAGGGTTAGGGTTAGAGTCGGGAGTTAGGGTTAGGGTTAGGGTTAGGGTTAGGGTTAGGGTTAGGGTTAGGGTTAGAGCGAATTTAGGGTTAGGGTTAGGGTTAGGGTTAGGGTTAGGGTTAGGGTTAGGGTTAGGGTTAGGGTTAGGGTTTAGGGTTAGGGTTAGAGTCGGGAGGCGCGAATTTTAGGGTTAGGGTTAGGGTTAGGGTTAGAGTTAGGGTTAGGGTTAGGGTTAGGGTTAGAGTCGGGAGTCGGGAGGCAGCGAATTTAGGGTTAGGGTTAGAGTCGGGAGGCGGGAGGCAGGGAGGCAGAGTCGGGAGGCAGGGTTAGGGTTAGAGTCGGGAGTCGGGAGGCAGTGAATTTAGGGTTAGAGTCGGGAGGCAGAATTTAGGGTTAGGGTTAGGGTTAGAGTCGGGAGGGTTAGGGTTAGGGTTAGGGTTAGGGTTAGGGTTAGGGTTAGGGTTAGAGTCGGGAGGCGCGAATTTTAGGGTTAGGGTTAGGGTTAGGGTTAGGGTTAGGGTTAGATTTAGGGTTAGGGTTAGGGTTAGGGTTAGGGTTAGGGTTAGGGTTAGAGTCGGGAGGCATTTAGGGTTAGGGTTAGGGTTAGGGTTAGGGTTAGGGTTAGAGTCGGGAGTCGGGAGTCGGGAGGCAGGATAGAGTCGGGAGGCAGGGAGGCAGAATTTAGGGTTAGAGTCGGGAGGCATTTAGGGTTAGGGTTAGGGTTAGGGTTAGGGTTAGGGTTAGGGTGCGAATTTAGGGTTAGAGTCGGGAGTCGGGAGGCAGAGTCGGGAGTCGGGAGGCAGCGCGAATTTAGGGTTAGGGTTAGGGTTAGAGTCGGGAGTCGGGAGGCATTTAGGGTTAGAGTCGGGAGGCATTTAGGGTTAGGGTTAGGGTTAGGGTTAGAGTCGGGAGGCGCGAATTTAGGGTTAGGGTTAGGGTTAGGGTTAGGGTTAGGGTTAGGGTTAGGGTTAGGGTTAGGGTTAGGGTTAGGGTTAGGGTTAGGGTTAGGGTTAGGGTTAGGGTTAGGGTTAGGGTTAGGGTTAGGGTTAGGGTTAGGGTTAGGGTTAGGGTTAGGGTTAGAGTCGGGAGGCAGAGTCGGGAGGCAGAGTCGGGAGGCAGAGTCGGGAGGCAGAGTCGGGAGTCGGGAGGCGGGAGTCGGGAGTCGGGAGGCAGAGTCGGGGGTTAGGGTTAGGGTTAGGGTTAGAGTCGGGAGGCGGGAGGCAGAATTTAGGGTTAGGGTTAGGGTTAGGGTTAGGGTTAGGGTTAGGGTTAGGGTTAGGGTTAGGGTTAGGGTTAGAGTCGGATTTAGGGTTAGGGTTAGAGTCGGGAGGCGGGAGGCGCGAATTTAGGGTTAGAGTCGGGAGGCAGAATTTAGGGTTAGAGTCGGGAGGCAGAGTCGGGAGTCGGGAGTCGGGAGGCGGGAGGCATTTAGGGTTAGGGTTAGGGTTAGAGTCGGGAGGCAGCGCGAATTTAGGGTTAGGGTTAGAGTCGGGAGGCATTTAGGGTTAGGGTTAGAGTCGGGAGGCATTTAGGGTTAGGGTTAGAGTCGGGAGGCATTTAGGGTTAGGGTTAGGGTTAGGGTTAGAGTCGGGAGGCATTTAGGGTTAGGGTTAGGGTTAGGGTTAGGGTTAGAGTCGGGAGGCAGCGCGCATTTAGGGTTAGGGTTAGAGTCGGGAGGCAGGGTTAGGGTTAGGGTTAGGGTTAGAGTCGGGAGGCAGAGTCGGGAGTCGGGAGTCGGGAGGCATTTAGGGTTAGGGTTAGAGTCGGGTGCGAATTTAGGGTTAGGGTTAGGGTTAGGGTTAGAGCGAATTTAGGGTTAGGGTTAGGGTTAGGGTTAGGGTTAGGGTTAGGGTTAGGGTTAGGGTTAGGGTTAGGGTTAGGGTTAGGGTTAGAGTCGGGAGGCATTTAGGGTTAGGGTTAGGGTTAGGGTTAGGGTTAGGGTTAGGGTTAGGGTTAGGGTTAGGGTTAGAGTTAGGGTTAGGGTTAGGGTTAGGGTTAGGGTTAGAGTCGGGAGTCGGGAGTTAGGGTTAGGGTTAGGGTTAGGGTTAGGGTTAGGGTTAGAGTCGGGAGTCGGGAGGCATTTAGGGTTAGAGTCGGGAGGCGAATTTAGGGTTAGGGTTAGGGTTAGGGTTAGGGTTAGGGTTAGGGTTAGGGTTAGGGTTAGGGTTAGGGTTAGGGTTAGGGTTAGAGTCGGGAGGCAGAATTTAGGGTTAGGGTTAGAGTCGGGAGTCGGGAATTTAGGGTTAGGGTTAGAGTCGGGAGTCGGGAGGCAGAATAGAGTTAGGGTTAGGGTTAGAGTCGGGAGTCGGGAGGCAGGCAGAGTCGGGAGTCGGGAGGCAGAGTCGGGAGGCATTTAGGGTTAGAGCATTTAGGGTTAGGGTTAGAGTCGGGAGTCGGGAGTCGGGAGTCGGGTTAGGGTTAGGGTTAGGGTTAGAGTTTAGGGTTAGAGTCGGGAATTTTAGGGTTAGGGTTAGAGTCGGGAGGCATTTAGGGTTAGGGTTAGAGTCGGGTTAGGGTTAGATAGAGTCGGGAGGCGCGAATTTAGGGTTAGAGTCGGGAATTTAGGGTTAGAGTCGGGAGGCGCGAATTTAGGGTTAGAGTCGGGAGGCATTTAGGGTTAGGGTTAGGGTTAGGGTTAGAGTCGGGTTAGGGTTAGAGTCGGGAGTCGGGAGGCAGCGCGAATTTAGGGTCGGGAGGCATTTAGGGTTAGAGTCGGGTTAGGGTTAGAGTTGGTTAGGGTTAGAGTCGCGCATTTAGGGTTAGGGTTAGAGTCGGGTTAGGGTTAGAGTCGGGAGGCATTTAGGGTTAGGGTTAGGGTAGGGTTAGAGTCGGGAGTCGGGAGGCAGCGCGAATTTAGGGTTAGAGTCGGGAGGCGGGAGGCGCGAATTTAGGGTTAGAGTCGGGAGGCGAATTTAGGGTTAGGGTTAGAGTCGGGAGGCATTTAGGGTTAGGGTTAGAGTCGGGAGGCATTTAGGGTTAGGGTTAGAGTCGGGAGGCATTTAGGGTTAGGGAGTCGGGAGCGCATTTAGGGTTAGGGTTAGGGTTAGGGTTAGGGTTAGAGCATTTAGGGTTAGGGTTAGGGTTAGGGTTAGGGTTAGGGTTAGGGTTAGGGTTAGGGTTAGGGTTAGGGTTAGGGTTAGGGTTAGGGTTAGGGTTAGGGTTAGGGTTAGGGTTAGGGTTAGGGTTAGGGTTAGGGTTAGAGTCGGGAGGCATTTAGGGTTAGGGTTAGGGTTAGAGTCGGGAGGCATTTAGGGTTAGGGTTAGAGTCGGGAGTCGGGAGGCGCGAATTTAGGGTTAGGGTTAGGGTTAGGGTTAGGGTTAGGGTTAGGGTTAGAGTCGGGGGTTAGAGTCGGGAGTCGGGAGGCATTTAGGGTTAGAGTCGGGAGGCAGCGCGCATTTAGGGTTAGGGTTAGGGTTAGAGTCGGGAGGCAGAATTTAGGGTTAGAGTCGGGTTAGGGTTAGAGTCGGGAGGCATTTAGGGTTAGGGTTAGGGTTAGGGTTAGAGTCGGGAGGCGCATTTAGGGTTAGAGTCGGGAGGCAGGATTAGGGTTAGGGTTAGGGTTAGGGTTAGGGTTAGGGTTAGGGTTAGGGTTAGGGTTAGGGTTAGGGTTAGAGCCGGGAGGCATTTAGGGTTAGGGTTAGGGTTAGGGTTAGGGTTAGGGTTAGGGTTAGGGTTAGGGTTAGGGTTAGATAGAGTCGGGAGGCATTTAGGGTTAGGGTTAGAGTCGAGCATTTAGGGTTAGGGTTAGGGTTAGAGTCGGGCATTTAGGGTTAGAGTCGGGAGGCATTTAGGGTTAGAGTCGGGAGTCGGGAGGCAGCGCATTTAGGGTTAGAGTCGGGAGGCAGAATTTAGGGTTAGGGTTAGGGTTAGAGTCGGGAGGCATTTAGGGTTAGGGTTAGGGTTAGGGTTAGAGTCGGGAGTCGGGAGGCGGGATTTAGGGTTAGGGTTAGGGTTAGAGTCGGGGGTTAGAGTCGGGAGTCGGGAGGCATTTAGGGTTAGAGTTGGGGGTTAGGGTTAGAGTCGGGAGGCATTTAGGGTTAGGGTTAGGGTTAGAGTCGGGAGGGTTAGGGTTAGGGTTAGGGTTAGGGTTAGGGTTAGCGCATTTAGGGTTAGGGTTAGGGTTAGGGTTAGGGTTAGGGTTAGGGTTAGGGTTAGGGTTAGGGTTAGGGTTAGGGTTAGGGTTAGGGTTAGGGTTAGGGTTAGAGTCGGGAGGCATTTAGGGTTAGAGTCGGGAGTCGGGAGGCGCGCATTTAGGGTTAGGGTTAGGGTTAGAGTGCGCATTTAGGGTTAGGGTTAGGGTTAGGGTTAGGGTTAGAGTCGGGAGGCAGCGCGAATTTAGGGTTAGGGTTAGGGTTAGAGTCGGGAGTCGGGAGGCATTTAGGGTTTAGGGTTAGGGTTAGAGTCGGGAGTCGGGAGGCGGGAATTTAGGGTTAGGGTTAGAGTCGGGAGGCATTTAGGGTTAGGGTTAGGGTTAGAGTCGGGAGGCGGGAGGCATTTAGGGTTAGGGTTAGGGTTAGGGTTAGGGTTAGAGTCGGGAGTCGGGAGGCATTTAGGGTTAGGGTTAGAGTCGGGAGGCGCGAATTTAGGGTTAGAGTCGGGAGGCATTTAGGGTTAGAGTCGGGAGGCATTTAGGGTTAGGGTTAGGGTTAGGGTTAGGGTTAGGGTTAGAGTCGGGAGGCAGCGCGAATTTAGGGTTAGGGTTAGGGTTAGGGTTAGGGTTAGGGTTAGGGTTAGGGTTAGGGTTAGGGTTAGGGTTAGGGTTAGGGTTAGGGTTAGGGTTAGGGTTAGGGTTAGGGTTAGGGTTAGAGTCGGGAGTCGGGAGTCGGGAGTCGGGAGTCGGGAGGCGGGAGGCATTTAGGGTTAGGGTTAGGGTTAGAGTCGGGAGGCATTTAGGGTTAGGGTTAGGGTTAGGGTTAGGGTTAGAGTCGGGAGGCATTTAGGGTTAGGGTTAGAGTCGGGAGGCATTTAGGGTTAGGGTTAGAGTCGGGAGTTAGGGTTAGGGTTAGGGTTAGGGTTAGGGTTAGGGTTAGGGTTAGGGTTAGGGTTAGGGTTAGGGTTAGGGTTAGGGTTAGGGTTAGGGTTAGGGTTAGGGTTAGGGTTAGGGTTAGGGTTAGGGTTAGAGTCGGGAGGGAGTCGGGAGGCAGCGCGAATCGGGAGGCGGGAGTCGGGAGGCGGGAGGCATTTAGGGTTAGGGTTAGGGTTAGGGTTAGAGTCGGGAGGCAGAGTCGGGAGGCAGAGTCGGGAGGCAGCGCGCATTTAGGGTTAGGGTTAGAGTCGGGAGGCGGGAGGCATTTAGGGTTAGGGTTAGAGTCGGGAGGCAGGGAGTCGGGAGTCGGGAGGCGGGAGGCGGGAGTCGGGAGTCGGGAGGCAGGGAGGCGGGAGGCAGAAGAGTCGGGAGGCATTTAGGGTTAGGGTTAGGGTTAGGGTTAGGGTTAGGGTTAGAGTCGGGAGTCGGGAGTCGGGAGTCGGGAGGCAGTGCGAATTTAGGGTTAGAGTCGGGAGGCATTTAGGGTTAGATAGAGTCGGGTTAGAGTCGGGAGGCAAATTTAGGGTTAGGGTTAGATAGAGTCGGGAGGGTTAGGGTTAGGGTTAGGTTAGGGTTAGAGTCGGGTTAGAGTCGGGTTAGGGTTAGGGTTAGAGTCGGGAGGCAGCGCGCGAATTTAGAGTCGGGGAGGCAGCGCGCATTTAGGGTTAGAGTCGGGAGTCGGGAGTCGGGCGCATTTAGGGTTAGAGTCGGGTTAGGGTTAGGGTTAGGGTTAGGGTTAGGGTTAGGGAATTTAGGGTTAGGGTTAGGGTTAGGGTTAGGGTTAGGGTTAGGGTTAGGGTTAGAGTCGGGAGGCATTTAGGGTTAGGGTTAGAGTCGGGAGGCATTTAGGGTTAGGGTTAGGGTTAGAGTCGGGTTAGGGTTAGAGTTAGAGTCGGGAGGCAGCGCGAATTTAGGGTTAGGGTTAGATTTAGGGTTAGAGTCGGGTTAGGGTTAGGGTTAGAGTCGGGAGGCATTTAGGGTTAGAGTCGGGAGTCGGGAGTCGGGAGTCGGGAGGCAGCGCGAATTTAGGGTTAGAGTCGGGAGGCAGAGTCGGGAGGCATTTTAGGGTTAGAGTCGGGAGGCGCATTTTAGGGTTAGGGTTAGGGTTAGGGTTAGAGTCGGGAGGCAGCGCGCATTTTAGGGTTAGAGTCGGGAGGCGCATTTAGGGTTAGAGTCGGGAGGCGGGAGGCATTTAGGGTTAGGGTTAGGGTTAGGGTTAGGGTTAGAGTCGGGAGCGCATTTAGGGTTAGGGTTAGGGTTAGGGTTAGGGTTAGGGTTAGGGTTAGGGTTAGGGTTAGAGTCGGGGGTTAGGGTTAGGGTTAGGGTTAGGGTTAGAGTCGGGAGGCAGAATTTAGGGTTAGGGTTAGGGTGCGAATTTAGGGTTAGGGTTAGGGTTAGGGTTAGGGTTAGGGTTAGGGTTAGGGTTAGGGTTAGGGCGAATTTAGGGTTAGGGTTAGGGTTAGGGTTAGGGTTAGGGTTAGGGTTAGGGTTAGGGTTAGGGTTAGGGTTAGGGTTAGGGTTAGGGTTAGGGTTAGGGTTAGAGTCGGGAGGCGAATTTAGGGTTAGGGTTAGAGTCGGGAGGCAGGGAGTCGGGAGGCAGAGTCGGGAGGCAGGGAGGCAGGGTTAGAGTCGGGAGTGCGAATTTAGGGTTAGATAGAGTCGGGAGGCATTTAGGGTTAGGGTTAGAGTCGGGAGGCATTTAGGGTTAGGGTTGGGTTAGGGTTAGGGTTAGGGTTAGAGTCGGGAGCGCATTTAGGGTTAGGGTTAGGGTTAGGGTTAGGGTTAGGGTTAGGGTTAGAGTCGGGAGGGTTAGGGTTAGGGTTAGAGTCGGGAGGCATTTTAGGGTTAGGGTTAGGGTTAGGGTTAGGGTTAGAGTTAGGGTTAGGGTTAGGGTTAGGGTTAGGGTTAGGGTTAGGGTTAGGGTTAGAGTCGGGAGGCGAATTTAGGGTTAGGGTTAGGGTTAGGGTTAGGGTTAGAGTTAGGGTTAGGGTTAGAGTCGGGAGGCATTTAGGGTTAGGGTTAGGGTTAGAGTCGGGAGGCATTTAGGGTTAGGGTTAGGGTTAGAGTCGGGAGGCGGGAGGCATTTAGGGTTAGGGTTAGGGTTAGGGTTAGGGTTAGGGTTAGGGTTAGGGTTAGGGTTAGAGTCGGGAGGCGAATTTAGGGTTAGGGTTAGAGTCGGGAGGCATTTAGGGTTAGGGTTAGGGTTAGAGTCGGGGGAGTCGGGAGTCGGGAGGCGCGCATTTTTAGGGTTAGGGTTAGGGTTAGGGTTAGGGTTAGAGTCGGGAGGCATTTAGGGTTAGAGTCGGGAGTCGGGAGGCAGAGTCGGGAGGCGAATTTAGGGTTAGAGTCGGGAGTCGGGAGGCATTTAGGGTTAGGGTTAGGGTTAGGGTTAGGGTTAGAGTCGGGAGGCATTTAGGGTTTAGGGTTAGGGTTAGGGTTAGAGTCGGGAGTCGGGAGGCATTTAGGGTTAGGGTGTCGGGAGTCGGGAGGCGCGAATTTAGGGTTAGGGTTAGGGTTAGGGTTAGGGTTAGGGTTAGGGTTAGGGTTAGGGTTAGGGTTAGAGTCGGGAGTCGGGAGGCAGAGTCGGGAGGCAGCGCGAATTTAGGGTTAGGGTTAGAGTCGGGAGTCGGGCATTTAGAGTCGGGAGGCATTTAGGGTTAGGGTTAGAGTCGGGAGGCAGCGCGCATTTAGGGTTAGGGTTAGGGTTAGGGTTAGGGTTAGGGTTAGGGTTAGGGTTAGGGTTAGGGTTAGGGTTAGGGTTAGGGTTAGAGTCGGGAGGCGCGCATTTTAGGGTTAGGGTTAGGGTTAGGGTTAGGGTTAGGGTTAGGGTTAGAGTCGGGAGGCGCGCGAATTTAGGGTTAGGGTTAGGGTTAGAGTCGGGAGGCATTTAGGGTTAGGGTCGGGAGTCGGGAGGCATTTAGGGTTAGAGTCGGGAGGCGCGCATTTAGGGTTAGGGTTAGGGTTAGGGTTAGGGTTAGGGTTAGAGTCGGGAGGCGAATTTAGGGTTAGGGTTAGGGTTAGAGTCGGGAGGCGCGAATTTAGGGTTAGAGTCGGGAGTCGGGAGGCGAATTTAGGGTTAGGGTTAGGGTTAGGGTTAGGGTTAGGGTTAGGGTTAGGGTTAGGGTTAGGGTTAGGGTTAGGGTTAGAGTCGGGAGGCATTTAGGGTTAGGGTTAGGGTTAGGGTTAGGGTTAGAGTTAGGGTTAGGGTTAGGGTTAGGGTTAGGGTTAGGGTTAGGGTTAGGGTTAGGGTTAGGGTTAGGGTTAGGGTTAGGGTTAGGGTTAGGGTTAGGGTTAGGGTTAGGGTTAGGGTTAGAGTCGGGAGGCGGGTTAGGGTTAGGGTTAGGGTTAGGGTTAGGGTTAGGGTTAGAGTCGGGAGGCGCGCATTTAGGGTTAGGGTTAGGGTTAGAGTCGGGAGGCATTTAGGGTTAGGGTTAGGGTTAGGGTTAGGGTTAGGGTTAGGGTTAGGGTTAGATTTAGAGTCGGGAGGCGGGAGGCAGGGAGTCGGGAGGCGCATTTAGGGTTAGGGTTAGAGTCGGGAGGCGAATTTAGGGTTAGGGTTAGGGTTAGGGTTAGAGTCGGGAGGCAGCGCGCATTTAGGGTTAGGGTTAGGGTTAGGGTTAGGGTTAGAGTCGGGAGGCGAATTTAGAGTCGGGGGGTTAGGGTTAGAGTCGGGAGGCATTTAGGGTTAGGGTTAGGGTTAGAGTCGGGAGGCATTTAGGGTTAGGGTTAGAGTCGGGAGGCATTTAGGGTTAGGGTTAGAGTTAGAGTCGGGAGTCGGGAGTCGGGAGGCGGGAGGCGCGAATTTAGGGTTAGGGTTAGAGTCGGGAGGCATTTAGGGTTAGGGTTAGAGTCGGGAGGCATTTAGGGTTAGGGTTAGGGTAGGGTTAGGGTTAGAGTTAGGGTTAGATAGAGTCGGGATTTAGGGTTAGGGTTAGGGTTTAGGGTTAGAGTCGGGAGGCAGAATTTAGGGTTAGAGTCGGGAGTCGGGAGGCATTTAGGGTTAGGGTTAGAGTCGGGAGGCATTTAGGGTTAGGGTTAGGGTTAGGGTTAGGGTTAGGGTTAGAGTCGGGAGGCAGGGTTAGGGTTAGGGTTAGGGTTAGAGTCGGGAGGCAGCGCGCATTTTAGGGTTAGGGTTAGGGTTAGGGTTAGGGTTAGGGTTAGGGTTAGGGTTAGGGTTAGGGTTAGGGTTAGGGTTAGGGTTAGGGTTAGGGTTAGGGTTAGGGTTAGGGTTAGGGTTAGGGTTAGGGTTAGAGTCGGGAGGCGAATTTAGGGTTAGAGTCGGGAGGCATTTAGGGTTAGAGTCGGGTTAGGGTTAGAGTCGGGCATTTTGGGTTAGGGTTAGGGTTAGGGTTAGAGTCGGGAGGCGCGCATTTAGGGTTAGAGTCGGGAGGCGAATTTAGGGTTAGGGTTAGGGTTAGAGTCGGGAGGCATTTAGGGTTAGGGTTAGGGTTAGAGCGCGCATTTAGGGTTAGGGTTAGAGTCAGCGCGAATTTAGGGTTGGGTTAGGGTTAGGGTTAGAGTCGGGAGGCATTTAGGGTTAGAGTCGGGAGGCATTTAGGGTTAGGGTTAGGGTTAGAGTCGGGAGGCGCGAATTTAGGGTTAGGGTTAGAGTCGGGAGGCGAATTTAGGGTTAGAGTCGGGGGTTAGGGTTAGAGTCGGGAATTTAGGGTTAGAGTCGGGAGGCGCGCATTTAGGGTTAGGGTTAGAGTCGGGAGGCATTTAGGGTCGGGGGTTAGGGTTAGGGTTAGGGTTAGAGTCGGGAGGCATTTAGGGTTAGGGTTAGGGTTAGGGTCGGGAGGCGCGCATTTAGGGTTAGGGTTAGAGTCGGGAGGCGCGAATTTAGGGTTAGAGTCGGGAGGCATTTAGGGTTAGAGTCGGGAGGCGCGAATTTAGGGTTAGAGTCGGGAGGCATTTAGGGTTAGGGTTAGGGTTAGAGTCGGGAGTCGGGAGTCGGATTTAGGGTTAGGGTTAGAGTCGGGAGTCGGGAGGCGCGAATTTAGGGTTAGGGTTAGATAGAGTCGGGAGGCATTTAGGGTTAGAGTCGGGAGGCATTTAGGGTTAGGGTTAGAGTCGGGAGGCATTTAGGGTTAGGGTTAGAGTCGGGAGGGTTAGGGTTAGGGTTAGGGTTAGGGTTAGAGTCGGGAGGCGCGAATTTAGGGTTAGAGTCGGGAGTCGGGAGGCATTTAGGGTTAGGGTTAGAGTCGGGAATTTAGGGTTAGGGTTAGAGTCGGGAGGCATTTAGGGTTAGGGTTAGAGTCGGGAGGCATTTAGGGTTAGAGTCGGGAGGCGCGAATTTAGGGTTAGAGTCGGGAGGCATTTAGGGTTAGAGTCGGGAGTCGGGAGGCATTTAGGGTTAGGGTTAGGGTTAGGGTTAGAGTCGGGAGGCGCGAATTTAGGGTTAGGGTTAGGGTTAGGGTTAGAGTCGGGAGTCGGGAGGCATTTAGGGTTAGAGTCGGGAGGCAGCGAATTTAGGGTTAGGGTTAGAGTCGGGAGGCGCGCATTTAGGGTTAGGGTTAGGGTTAGAGTCGGGAGTCGGGAGGCATTTAGGGTTAGGGTTAGGGTTAGGGTTAGGGTTAGAGTCGGGAGGCGCGAATTTAGGGTTAGGGTTAGAGTCGGGAGGCATTTAGGGTTAGAGTCGGGTTAGGGTCGGGAGGCATTTAGGGTTAGAGTCGGGAGTCGGGAGGCGAATTTAGGGTTAGAGCGCATTTAGGGTTAGGGTTAGGGTTAGAGTCGGGAGTCGGGGGAGTCGGGAGGCGAATTTAGGGTTAGGGTTAGAGTCGGGAGGCGAATTTAGGGTTAGGGTTAGAGTCGGGAGGCATTTAGGGTTAGAGCGCGCATTTAGGGTTAGAGTCGGGAGGCATTTAGGGTTAGGGTTAGAGTCGGGAGGCGAATTTAGGGTTAGGGTTAGAGTCGGGAGTCGGGAGGCGCATTTAGGGTTAGGGTTAGGGTTAGAGTCGGGAGGCATTTAGGGTTAGAGTCGGGAGGCAGCGCGAATTTAGGGTTAGATAGAGCATTTAGGGTTAGGGTTAGGGTTAGAGTCGGGAGGCGCGAATTTAGGGTTAGGGTTAGGGTTAGAGTCGGGAGGCGCGAATTTAGGGTTAGGGTTAGGGTTAGGGTTAGAGCGCGAATTTAGGGTTAGGGTTAGGGTTAGGGTTAGGGTCGGGAGCGCGAATTTAGGGTTAGGGTTAGGGTTAGGGTTAGGGTTAGAGTCGGGGTTAGAGTCGGGAATTTAGGGTTAGGGTTAGGGTTAGATGTCGGGTTAGGGTTAGGGTTAGAGTCGGGAGGCAGCGAATTTAGAGTCGGGAGGCGCGAATTTAGGGTTAGGGTTAGAGTCGGGAGTCGGGAGGCGAATTTAGGGTTAGGGTTAGAGTCGGGAGGCGCGAATTTAGGGTTAGAGCGAATTTAGGGTTAGGGTTAGGGTTAGGGTTAGGGTTAGGGTTAGGGTTAGAGTCGGGAGGCGAATTTAGGGTTAGGGTTAGGGTTAGGGTTAGGGTTAGGGTTAGGGTTAGGGTTAGGGTTAGGGTTAGGGTTAGAGTCGGGAGGCATTTAGGGTTAGGGTTAGAGTCGGGAGGCGCGAATTTAGGGTTAGGGTTAGAGCGCGAATTTAGGGTTAGAGTCGGGAGGCGCGAATTTAGGGTTAGGGTTAGATAGAGTCGGGAGGCGCGAATTTAGGGTTAGGGTCGGGAGGCAGCGAATTTAGGGTTAGGGTTAGGGTTAGGGTTAGGGTTAGAGTCGGGAGGCGCGCGCATTTAGGGTTAGGGTTAGGGTTAGGGTTAGGGTTAGGGTTAGAGTCGGGAGGCAGCGAATTTAGGGTTAGAGTCGGGAGGCGCGAATTTAGGGCGCGAATTTAGGGTTAGGGTTAGAGCGAATTTAGGGTTAGGGTTAGGGTTAGGGTTAGGGTTAGGGTTAGGGTTAGAGCGCGAATTTAGGGTTAGGGTTAGGGTTAGGGTTAGGGTTAGAGTCGGGAGTCGGGAGTCGGGAGTCGGGAGGCGCGCGAATTTAGGGTTAGGGTTAGGGTTAGAGCGAATTTAGGGTTAGGGTTAGAGTCGGGTTAGGGTTAGGGTTAGGGTTAGGGTTAGGGTTAGGGTTAGGGTTAGAGTCGGGAGGCGAATTTAGGGTTAGAGTCGGGAGTCGGGAGGCGCGAATTTAGGGTTAGATAGGGTTAGGGTTAGGGTTAGGGTTAGGGTTAGGGTTAGGGTTAGGGTTAGGGTTAGAGTCGGGAGTCGGGTTAGGGTTAGGGTTAGAGTCGGGAGGCATTTAGGGTTAGGGTTAGAGTCGGGAGGCGAATTTAGGGTTAGAGTCGGGGAGGCACGAATTTAGGGTTAGAGTCGGGAGGCGAATTTAGGGTTAGGGTTAGAGTCGGGAGGCGAATTTAGGGTTAGGGTTAGGGTTAGGGTTAGGGTTAGGGCGAATTTAGGGTTAGAGCGCGAATTTAGGGTTAGGGTTAGGGTTGGGTTAGGGTTAGAGTCGGGAGGCAGCGCGAATTTAGGGTTAGGGTTAGGGTTAGGGTTAGAGTCGGGAGGCTAGAGTCGGGAGGCAGAGTCGGGAGGCGCGAATTTAGGGTTAGGGTTAGAGTCGGGAGTCGGGAGGCGCGAATTTAGGGTTAGGGTTAGGGTGCGCATTTAGGGTTAGGGTTAGGGTTAGGGTTAGGGTTAGAGTCGGGAGGCGAATTTAGGGTTAGGGTTAGGTTAGGGTTAGGGTTAGAGTCGGGTTAGGGTCGGGAGTCGGGAGTTAGGGTTAGGGTTAGGGTTAGGGTTAGAGTCGGGAGGCGCGAATTTAGGGTTAGGGTTAGGGTTAGGGTTAGGGTTAGGGTTAGGGTTAGGGTTAGAGTCGGGAGGCGCGAATTTAGGGCGCGAATTTAGGGTTAGGGTTAGAGTCGGGAGGCAGGGTTAGGGTTAGGGTTAGGGTTAGGGTTAGGGTTAGGGTTAGGGTTAGGGTTAGGGTTAGGGTTAGGGTTAGGGTTAGGGTTAGAGTCGGGAGGCAGCGCGAATTTAGGGTTAGAGTCGGGAGGCGCGAATTTAGGGTTAGGGTTAGGGTTAGGGTTAGATGTGAATTTAGGGTTAGGGTTAGGGCGCGAATTTAGGGTTTGGGTTAGGGTTAGGGTTAGGGTTAGGGTTAGGGTTAGGGTTAGGGTTAGGGTTAGGGTTAGAGTCGGGAGGCGCGAATTTAGGGTTAGGGTTAGAGTCGGGAGGCGCGAATTTAGGGTTAGGGTTAGGGTTAGGGTTAGGGTTAGGGTTAGAGTCGGGAGGCGCGAATTTAGGGTTAGAGTTAGGGTTAGGGTTAGGGTTAGGGTTAGGGTTAGGGTTAGGGTTAGGGTTAGGGTTAGGGTTAGAGTCGGGAGGCGCGAATTTAGGGTTAGGGTTAGAGTCGGGTTAGAGTCGGGAGGCGCGAATTTAGGGTTAGGGTTAGGGTTAGGGTTAGAGTCGGGAGGCACGAATTTAGGGTTAGAGTCGGGAGGCAGGGTTAGAGAGTCGGGAGGCGCGAATTTAGGGTTAGGGTTAGAGCGCGAATTTTAGGGTTAGGGTTAGGGTTAGGGTTAGGGTTAGGGTTAGGGTTAGGGTTAGGGTTAGGGTTAGGGTTAGGGTTAGGGTTAGAGTCGGGAGGCACGAATTTAGGGTTAGAGTCGGGAGGCGCGAATTTAGGGTTAGGGTTAGGGTTAGGGTTAGGGTTAGGGTTAGGGTTAGGGTTAGGGTTAGGGTTAGGGTTAGGGTTAGAGCCGGGAGTCGGGAATTTAGGGTTAGGGTTAGAGTCGGGAGGCGAATTTAGGGTTAGGGTTAGAGCGCGAATTTTAGGGTTAGGGTTAGAGTCGGGAGGCGAATTTAGGGTTAGGGTTAGGGTTAGGGTTAGGGTTAGAGTCGGGAGGCAGGGAGTCGGGAGGCAGAGTCGGGAGGCATTTAGGGTTAGGGTTAGGGTTAGGGTTAGGGTTAGGGTTAGGGTTAGGGTTAGATGGGTTAGGGCGCGAATTTAGGGTTAGGGTTAGGGTTAGGGTTAGGGTTAGGGTTAGGGTTAGAGCGCGAATTTAGGGTTAGGGTTAGGGTTAGGGTTAGGGTTAGGGTTAGGGTTAGGGTTAGGGTTAGGGTTAGGGTTAGGGTTAGGGTTAGGGTTAGGGTTAGGGTTAGGGTTAGATAGAGTCGGGAGGCGCGAATTTAGGGTTAGGGTTAGAGCGCGAATTTAGGGTTAGGGTTAGGGTTAGAGTCGGGTTAGGGTTAGGGTTAGAGTCGGGAATTTAGGGTTAGAGTCGGGAGACGGGTTAGAGTCGGGAGGCAGCGCGAATTTAGAGTCGGGAGGCGCGAATTTAGGGTTAGGGTTAGGGTTAGGGTTAGGGTTAGGGTTAGGGTTAGGGTTAGAGCGCGAATTTAGGGTTAGGGTTAGGGTTAGGGTTAGGGTTAGGGTTAGGGTTAGGGTTAGAGTCGGGAGGCAGAGTCGGGAATTTAGGGTTAGGGTTAGGGTTAGGGTTAGGGTTAGAGTCGGGAGGCGCGAATTTAGGGTTAGGGTTAGAGTCGGGAGGCGAATTTAGGGTCGGGAGGCGCGAATTTTAGGGTTAGAGTCGGGTTAGGGTTAGGGTTAGGGTTTAGGGTTAGAGTCGGGAGGCGCGAATTTAGGGTTAGGGTTAGGGTTAGAGTCGCGAATTTAGGGTTAGGGTTAGGGTTAGAGTCGGGAGGCGCGAATTTAGGGTTAGAGTCGGGAGACGCGAATTTAGGGTTAGGGTTAGGGTTAGGGTTAGGGTTAGGGTTAGAGTCGGGAGGCGAATTTAGGGTTAGGGTTAGGGTTAGGGTTAGGGTTAGAGCGCGAATTTAGGGTTAGAGTCGGGAGGCGCGCGCGAATTTAGGGTTAGGGAGTCGGGAGGCATTTAGGGTTAGGGTTAGGGTTAGGGTTAGAGTCGGGAGTCGGGAGGCGAATTTAGGGTTAGAGTCGGGAGGCGCGAATTTAGGGTTAGAGTCGGGAGGCACGAATTTAGGGTTAGCACGAATTTAGGGTTAGAGTCGGGAGGCGCGAATTTAGGGTTAGGGTTAGGGTTAGAGTCGGGAGGCATTTAGGGTTAGGGTTAGGGTTAGAGTCGGGAGTCGGGAGGCATTTAGGGTTAGAGTCGGGAGGCATTTAGGGTTAGGGTTAGAGTCGGGAGGCGAATTTAGGGTTAGGGTTAGAGTCGGGAGGCGCGAATTTAGGGTTAGGGTTAGATAGAGTCGGGAGGCGAATTTAGGGTTAGGGTTAGGGTTAGAGTCGGGAGGCGCGAATTTAGGGTTAGGGTTAGAGTCGGGTGCGAATTTAGGGTTAGGGTTAGGGTTAGAGCGCGAATTTAGGGTTAGGGTTAGGGT
>CM036999.1:40000-60000 GCA_020854095.1 Dasyurus viverrinus | reverse complement strand
AGGGTTAGAGTCGGGGAATTTAGGGTTAGGGTTAGGGTTAGGGTTAGGGTTAGGGTTAGGGTTAGGGTTAGGGTTAGGGTTAGGGTTAGGGTTAGGGTTAGGGTTAGGGTTAGGGTTAGGGTTAGGGTTAGGGTTAGGGTTAGGGTTAGGGTTAGGGTTAGGGTTAGGGTTAGGGTTAGGGTTAGGGTTAGGGTTAGGGTTAGGGTTTAGGGTTAGGGTTAGGGTTAGGGTTAGGGTTAGGGTTAGGGTTAGGGTTAGGGTTAGGGTTAGGGTTAGGGTTAGGGTTAGAGTCGGGAGGCAGCGCATTTAGGGTTAGAGTCGGGAGGCGGGAGTCGGGAGTCGGGAGGCATTTAGGGTTAGGGTTAGAGTCGGGAGTCGGGAGGCAGGGAGTCGGGAGGCGCGAATTTAGGGTTAGAGTCGGGAGTCGGGAGGCATTTAGAGTCGGGGGTTAGAGTCGGGAGGCGCGAATTTAGGGTTAGAGTCGGGAGGCATTTAGGGTTAGGGTTAGGGTTAGAGTCGGGGTTAGAGTCGGGAGGCGAATTTAGGGTTAGGGTTAGGGTTAGGGTTAGGGTTAGGGTTAGAGTCGGGAGGCGCATTTAGGGTAGGGTTAGGGTTAGGGTTAGGGTTAGGGTTAGGGTTAGGGTTAGGGTTAGGGTTAGGGTTAGGGTTAGGGTTAGGGTTAGGGTTAGGGTTAGGGTTAGGGTTAGGGTTAGGGTTAGGGTTAGGGTTAGAGTCGGGAGGCAGCGCGAATTTAGGGTTAGAGTCGGGAGGCATTTAGGGTTAGAGTCGGGAGTCGGGAGGCATTTAGGGTTAGGGTTAGGGTTAGAGTCGGGAGTCGGGAGGCGCATTTAGGGTTAGAGTCGGGAGGCAGAATTTAGGGTTAGGGTTAGGGTTAGGGTTAGAGTCGGGAGGCATTTAGGGTTAGGGTTAGGGTTAGAGTCGGGAGTCGGGAGGCAGAATTTAGGGTTAGGGTTAGGGTTAGGGTTAGAGTCGGGAGGCATTTTAGGGTTAGATAGAGTCGGGAGTCGGGAGGCAGAGTCGGGAGGCAGGGAATTTAGGGTTAGAGTCGGGAGGCGCGCATTTAGGGTTAGGGTTAGAGTCGGGAGGCAGCGCATTTAGGGTTAGGGTTAGAGTCGGGAGGCGCATTTAGGGTTAGGGTTAGGGTTAGAGTCGGGAGTCGGGAGGCATTTAGGGTTAGAGTCGGGAGGCGAATTTAGGGTTAGGGTTAGGGTTAGGGTTAGAGTCGGGAGGCATTTAGGGTTAGAGTCGGGAGTCGGGAGGCAGAGTCGGGAGGCAGAATTTAGGGTTAGGGTCGGGAGGCGCGCATTTAGGGTTAGGGTTAGGGTTAGAGTCGGGTTAGGGTTAGAGTCGGGAGGCGAATTTAGGGTTAGGGTTAGGGTTAGGGTTAGGGTTAGAGTCGGGAGGCATTTAGGGTTAGGGTTAGAGTGCGAATTTTAGGGTTAGGGTTAGGGTTAGGGTTAGGGTTAGGGTTAGAGTCGGGAGGCATTTAGGGTTAGGGTTAGAGTCGGGAGGCAGAATTTAGGGTTAGGGTTAGAGTCGGGAGGCAGAATTTAGGGTTAGGGTTAGATTTAGGGTTAGGGTTAGGGTTAGGGTTAGGGTTAGGGTTAGGGTTAGGGTTAGGGTTAGAGTCGGGAGGCATTTAGGGTTAGAGTCGGGAGTCGGGAGGCAGGGTTAGGGTTAGGGTTAGGGTTAGAGTCGGGAGGCAGCGCGAATTTAGGGTTAGATAGAGTCGGGAGGCATTTAGGGTTAGGGTTAGAGTCGGGAGGCATTTAGAGTCGGGAGGCATTTAGGGTTAGGGTTAGAGTCGGGTTAGGGTTAGGGTTAGAGTCGGGAGGGTTAGGGTTAGGGTTAGGGTTAGGGTTAGGGTTAGAGTCGGGAGGCAGCGCGAATTTAGGGTTAGGGTTAGGGTTAGGGTTAGAGTCGGGAGGCGCGAATTTAGGGTTAGGGTTAGGGTTAGGGTTAGAGTCGGGAGGCATTTAGGGTTAGGGTTAGGGTTAGGGTTAGGGTTAGGGTTAGGGTTAGGGTTAGAGTCGGGAGGCGCGAATTTAGGGTTAGGGTTAGGGTTAGGGTTAGGGTTAGGGTTAGAGTCGGGAGGCGCATTTAGGGTTAGGGTTAGAGTCGGGAGGCTAGGGTTAGGGTTAGGGTTAGAGTCGGGTTAGAGTTAGGGTTAGAGTCGGGAGGCGAATTTAGGGTTAGGGTTAGGGTTAGGGTTAGATTTAGGGTTAGGGTTAGGGTTAGGGTTAGGGTCGGGAGGCAGAGTCGGGAGGCGCGCATTTAGGGTTAGGGTTAGGGTTAGGGTTAGGGTTAGGGTTAGGGTTAGGGTTAGGGTTAGGGTTAGGGTTAGGGTTAGGGTTAGGGTTAGGGTTAGGGTTAGGGTTAGGGTTAGGGTTAGGGTTAGGGTTAGGGTTAGAGTCGGGAGGCGAATTTAGGGTTAGGGTTAGAGTCGGGAGGCGCGAATTTAGGGTTAGGGTTAGGGTTAGGGTTAGGGTTAGGGTTAGGGTTAGAGTCGGGAGGCAGCGCGCATTTTAGGGTTAGGGTTAGAGTCGGGAGTCGGGAGGCAGGGAGGCAGAATTTAGGGTTAGGGTTAGGGTTAGGGTTAGGGTTAGGGTTAGGGTTAGAGTCGGGAGGCAGCGCGAATTTAGGGTTAGGGTTAGAGTCGGGAGGCAGAGTCGGGAGGCATTTAGGGTTAGGGTTAGAGTCGGGAGTCGGGAGGCATTTAGGGTTAGAGTCGGGAGGCAGAATTTAGGGTTAGGGTTAGAGTCGGTTAGGGTTAGGGTTAGAGTCGGGAGGCGAATTTAGGGTTAGGGTTAGGGTTAGGGTTAGGGTTAGAGTCGGGAGGCAGCGCGCATTTTAGGGTTAGGGTTAGAGTCGGGAGGCATTTAGGGTTAGAGTCGGGAGGCAGCGCGCATTTAGGGTTAGGGTTTAGGGTTAGAGTCGGGAGTCGGGAGGCAGCGCGCATTTTAGGGTTAGAGTCGGGAGGCGGGAGTCGGGAGGCGCGAATTTAGGGTTAGAGTCGGGAGGCATTTTAGGGTTAGGGTTAGGGTTAGGGTTAGGGTTAGGGTTAGGGTTAGGGTTAGAGTCGGGAGGCAGAATTTAGGGTTAGGGTTAGGGTTAGAGTCGGGAGGCGGGAGGCATTTAGGGTTAGAGTCGGGAGGCAGGGAATTTAGGGTTAGGGTTAGGGTTAGGGTTAGGGTTAGGGTTAGGGTTAGGGTTAGGGTTAGGGTTAGGGTTAGAGTCGGGAGGCAGAGTCGGGAGGCAGAGTCGGGAGGCGGGAGGCAGGCATTTAGGGTTAGGGTGTAGCGCGAATTTAGGGTTAGGGTTAGGGTTAGGGTTAGGGTTAGATAGAGTCGGGAGTCGGGAGGCAGGGTTAGGGTTAGGGTTAGGGTTAGGGTTAGAGTTAGGGTTAGGGTTAGAGTCGGGAGGCATTTAGGGTTAGGGTTAGGGTTAGGGTTAGGGTTAGGGTTAGAGTCGGGAGTCGGGAGGCGGGAGTCGGGTTAGGGTTAGGGTTAGGGTTAGAGTCGGGAGGCATTTAGGGTTAGAGTCGGGGGAGTCGGGAGGCGCGCATTTAGGGTTAGGGTTAGGGTTAGGGTTAGGGTTAGAGTCGGGAGGCGAATTTAGGGTTAGGGTTAGAGTCGGGAATTTAGGGTTAGGGTTAGGGTTAGAGTCGGGAGGCGCGAATTTAGGGTTAGAGTCGGGAGGCAGCGCGCATTTTAGGGTTAGGGTTAGAGTCGGGAGGCAGCGCGAATTTAGGGTTAGGGTTAGGGTTAGGGTTAGAGTCGGGAGGCATTTAGGGTTAGGGTTAGGGTTAGGGTTAGAGTCGGGAGGCATTTAGGGTTGGGTTAGGGTTAGGGTTAGAGTCGGGAGGCAGAATTTAGGGTTAGAGTCGGGGGTTAGAGTCGGGAGGCGCATTTAGGGTTAGGGTTAGGGTTAGAGTCGGGAGGGTTAGGGTTAGGGTTAGGGTTAGAGTCGGGAGGCGAATTTAGGGTTAGGGTTAGGGTTAGGGTTAGGGTTAGGGTTAGAGTCGGGAGTCGGGAGTCGGGAGGCAGAGTCGGGAGGCAGCGCGAATTTAGGGTTAGGGTTAGAGTCGGGAGGCGGGAGGCGCGAATTTTAGGGTTAGGGTTAGATTTAGGGTTAGGGTTAGGGTTAGGGTTAGGGTTAGAGTCGGGAGGCGCGAATTTAGGGTTAGGGTTAGAGTTAGGGTTAGGGTTAGGGTTAGGGTTAGGGTTAGGGTTAGGGTTAGGGTTAGGGTTAGGGTTAGGGTTAGGGTTAGGGTTAGGGTTAGGGTTAGGGTTGATAGAGTCGGGAGGCAGAGTCGGGAGGCAGGGTCGGGAGGCAGAATTTAGGGTTAGGGTTAGGGTTAGGGTTAGGGTTAGAGTCGGGAGGCGCGCATTTAGGGTTAGGGTTAGGGTTAGGGTTAGGGTTAGGGTTAGGGTTAGGGTTAGGGTTAGGGTTAGGGTTAGAGTCGGGAGGCAGAAGAGTCGGGAGTCGGGAGGCGGGAGTCGGGAGGCGGGTTAGGGTTAGGGTTAGGGTTAGAGTCGGGAGGCTGGGTTAGGGTTAGAGTCGGGAGTCGGGAGGCAGAATTTAGGGTTAGGGTTAGGGTTAGGGTTAGGGTTAGGGTTAGGGTTAGGGTTAGGGTTAGGGTTAGGGTTAGAGTCGGGAGGCGCGAATTTAGGGTTAGGGTTAGGGTTAGGGTTAGGGTTAGGGTTAGGGTTAGGGTTAGGGTTAGGGTTAGAGTCGGGAGGCGCGAATTTAGAGTCGGGTTAGGGTTAGGGTTAGGGTTAGGGTTAGAGTCGGGAGGCATTTAGGGTTAGGGTTAGGGTTAGGGTTAGAGTCGGGTTAGGGTTAGGGTTAGGGTTAGGGTTAGGGTTAGAGTCGGGAGTCGGGAGTCGGGAGTCGGGAGGCGGGAGGCAGGGAGGCGAATTTAGGGTCGGGAGGCAGGGAGTCGGGAGGCAGGGTTAGGGTTAGGGTTAGAGTCGGGAGGCGCGCATTTAGGGTTAGGGTTAGAGTCGGGAGGCAGCGCGAATTTAGGGTTGGAGTCGGGAGGCAGGGTTAGGGTTAGGGTTAGAGTCGGGAGGCGCATTTAGGGTTAGAGTCGGGAGCGCGCATTTAGGGTTAGGGTTAGAGTCGGGAGGCGAATTTAGGGTTAGGGTTAGGGTTAGAGTTAGGGTTAGGGTTAGGGTTAGGGTTAGGGTTAGGGTTAGAGTCGGGAGTCGGGAGTCGGGAGTCGGGAGGCATTTAGGGTTAGGGTTAGGGTTAGGGTTAGGGTTAGGGTTAGGGTTAGGGTTAGAGTCGGGAGGCAGAGTCGGGAGGCGAATTTAGGGTTAGGGTTAGAGTCGGGAGGCAGCGCGAATTTAGGGTTAGGGTTAGGGTTAGGGTTAGGGTTAGAGTCGGGAGGTTAGGGTTAGGGTTAGGGTTAGGGTTAGGGTTAGAGTCGGGAGTCGGGAGGCGGGAGTCGGGAGGCATTTAGGGTTAGGGTTAGGGTTAGGGTTAGGGTTAGAGTCGGGAGGCAGCGCGAATTTTAGGGTTAGGGTTAGGGTTAGGGTTAGGGTTAGAGTCGGGAGGCGCGAATTTAGGGTTAGGGTTAGGGTTAGGGTTAGGGTTAGGGTTAGGGTTAGGGTTAGGGTTAGGGTTAGGGTTAGGGTTAGAGTCGGGAGGCAGAGTCGGGAGTCGGGAGGCATTTAGGGTTAGGGTTAGGGTTAGGGTTAGGGTTAGGGTTAGGGTTAGGGTTAGGGTTAGGGTTAGAGTCGGGAGGCAGGAGTCGGGAGGCATTTAGGGTTAGAGTCGGGAGGCATTTAGGGTTAGGGTTAGGGTTAGGGTTAGAGTCGGGAGGCGCATTTAGGGTTAGAGTCGGGAGTCGGGGGTTAGGGTTAGGGTTAGGGTTAGGGTTAGGGTTAGAGTCGGGTTAGAGTCGGGAGGCAGAGTCGGGAGGCAGAATTTAGGGTTAGAGTCGGGTTAGGGTTAGGGTTAGGGTTAGGGTTAGGGTTAGGGTTAGGGTTAGGGTTAGAGTCGGGAGGCTTAGGGTTAGGGTTAGGGTTAGGGTTAGGGTTAGGGTTAGGGTTAGGGTTAGAGTTAGGGTTAGGGTTAGGGTTAGGGTTAGGGTTAGGGTTAGGGTTAGAGTCGGGAGGCAGGGAGGCGTCGGGAGGCAGTCGGGAGGCAGAGTCGGGAGGCGAATTTAGGGTTAGGGTTAGGGTTAGGGTTAGGGTTAGGGTTAGGGTTAGGGTTTAGGGTTAGGGTTAGGGTTAGGGTTAGGGTTAGGGTTAGGGTTAGGGTTAGAGTCGGGAGGCATTTAGGGTTAGAGTCGGGAGGCAGTGCGCATTTAGGGTTAGAGTCGGGAGGCGCGCATTTAGGGTTAGGGTTAGGGTTAGAGTCGGGAGGCGCATTTTAGGGTTAGGGTTAGGGTTAGGGTTAGGGTTAGGGTTAGGGTTAGGGTTAGGGTTAGAGTCGGGAGGCAGAGTCGGGAGGCAGCGCGCATTTAGGGTTAGGGTTAGGGTTAGGGTTAGGGTTAGAGTCGGGAGTCGGGAGGCATTTAGGGTTAGGGTTTAGGGTTAGAGTCGGGTTTAGGGTTAGGGTTAGGGTTAGGGTTAGGGTTAGGGTTAGGGTCGGGAGTCGGGAGTCGGGAGGCGCGCGAATTTAGGGTTAGAGTTAGGGTTAGGGTTAGGGTTAGGGTTAGGGTTAGAGTCGGGTTAGAGTCGGGTTAGGGTTAGGGTTAGAGTCGGGAGGCATTTAGGGTTAGGGTTAGAGCGCGAATTTAGGGTTAGGGTTAGAGCGCGCATTTAGGGTTAGGGTTAGGGTTAGGGTTAGGGTTAGGGTTAGAGTCGGGCGCGAATTTAGGGTTAGGGTTAGGGTTAGAGTCGGGAGGCATTTAGGGTTAGGGTTAGAGTCGGGAGGCATTTAGGGTTAGGGTTAGGGTTAGAGTCGGGAGGGTTAGGGTTAGAGTCGGGAGTCGGGAGGCAGCGAATTTAGGGTTAGGGTTAGGGTTAGAGTCGGGCGCGCGCATTTAGGGTTGGGTTAGCGCGAATTTAGGGTTAGGGTTAGGGTTAGGGTTAGATTTAGGGTTAGATAGGGTTAGAGTCGGGTGGGTTAGGGTTAGAGTCGGGAGGCGCATTTAGGGTTAGGGTTAGGGTCGGGAGGCGCATTTAGGGTTAGGGTTAGATTTAGGGTTAGGGTTAGGGTTAGGGTTAGAGTCGGGAGGCATTTAGGGTTAGAGTCGGGAGGCATTTAGGGTTAGGGTTAGAGTCGGGAGGCATTTAGGGTTAGAGTCGGGAGTCGGGTTAGAGTCGGGTTAGGGTTAGGGTTAGGGTTAGGGTTAGGGTTAGATAGAGTCGGGAGGCGCATTTAGGGTTAGGGTTAGATAGAGTCGGGAGTCGGGAGGCGCATTTAGGGTTAGGGTTAGAGTCGGGAGGCATTTAGGGTTAGAGTCGGGAGGGTTAGGGTTAGAGCGCGAATTTAGGGTTAGATTTAGGGTTAGGGTTAGGGTTAGGGTTAGGGTTAGGGTTAGGGTTAGGGTTAGAGTCGGGAGGCGCGAATTTAGGGTTAGGGTTAGAGTCGGGAGGCAGCGCATTTAGGGTTAGGGTTAGGGTTAGAGTCGGGAGGCGCGAATTTAGGGTTAGGGTTAGGGTTAGAGTCGGGAGGCGCGAATTTAGGGTTAGGGTTAGGGTTAGGGTTAGGGTTAGGGTTAGAGTCGGGAGTTAGGGTTAGGGTTAGGGTTAGGGTTAGAGTCGGATTTAGGGTTAGAGTCGGGAGGCGCGAATTTAGGGTTAGGGTTAGGGTTAGGGTTAGGGTTAGGGTTAGGGTTAGGGTTAGGGTTAGGGTTAGGGTTAGGGTTAGGGTTAGGGTTAGGGTTAGGGTTAGGGTTAGGGTTAGGGTTAGAGTCGGGAGGCGGGAGTAGGGTTAGGGTTAGGGTTAGAGTCGGGAGGCATTTAGGGTTAGGGTTAGAGTTAGGGTTAGGGTTAGAGTCGGGAGGCGAATTTAGGGTTAGGGTTAGGGTTAGGGTTAGAGTCGGGTTAGGGTTAGGGTTAGAGTCGGGAGGCGAATTTAGGGTTAGAGTCGGGAGTCGGGAGGCGCGAATTTAGAGTCGGGAGGCGCGAATTTAGGGTTAGAGCGCGAATTTAGGGTTAGAGTCGGGAGGCGCGAATTTAGGGTTAGGGTTAGGGTTAGAGTCGGGAGGCGCATTTAGGGTTAGGGTTAGGGTTAGGGTTAGAGTTAGAGCGCGAATTTAGGGTTAGGGTTAGAGTCGGGAGGCATTTAGGGTTAGGGTTAGAGTCGGGAGGCGCGAATTTAGGGTTAGGGTTAGAGTCGGGAGGCACGAATTTAGGGTTAGGGTTAGGGTTAGGGTTAGAGTCGGGGTTAGAGTCGGGAGGCATTTAGGGTTAGGGTTAGGGTTAGAGTCGGGAGTCGGGAGGCGCGAATTTAGGGTTAGGGTTAGGGTTAGAGCGCGAATTTAGGGTTAGGGTTAGGGTTAGAGTCGGGAGGCATTTAGGGTTAGAGTCGGGAGGCATTTAGGGTTAGGGTTAGAGTCGGGAGGCGCATTTAGGGTTAGGGTTAGGGTTAGAGTCGGGAGGGAATTTAGGGTTAGGGTTAGGGTTAGGGTTAGGGTTAGAGTCGGGTTAGGGTTAGAGTTAGGGTTAGGGTTAGGGTTAGAGTCGGGAGTCGGGAGGCATTTAGGGTTAGGGTTAGAGTCGCGAATTTAGGGTTAGAGTCGGGAGGCACGAATTTAGGGTTAGGGTTAGGGTTAGGGTTAGGGTTAGGGTTAGAGTCGGGAGGCATTTAGGGTTAGGGTTAGAGTCGGGAGGCATTTAGGGTTAGGGTTAGGGTTAGAGCGCGAATTTAGGGTTAGAGTCGGGAATTTAGGGTTAGGGTTAGGGTTAGGGTTAGGGTTAGGGTTAGGGTTAGAGTCGGGAATTTAGGGTTAGGGTGTAGGGTTAGGGTTAGGGTTAGGGTTAGAGTCGGGAGGCGCGAATTTAGGGTTAGGGTTAGGGTTAGAGTCGGGAATTTAGGGTTAGGGTTAGGGTTAGGGTTAGGGTTAGGGTTAGGGTTAGGGTTAGGGTTAGAGTCGGGAGGCGCGAATTTAGGGTTAGAGTCGGGAGGCGCGAATTTAGGGTTAGAGTCGGGAGTCGGGAGGCGCGAATTTAGGGTTAGGGTTAGGGTTAGGGTTAGGGTTAGAGTCGCGAATTTAGGGTTAGAGTCGGGAGGCGAATTTAGGGTTAGGGTTAGGGTTAGGGTTAGGGTTAGGGTTAGAGTCGGGAGGGTTAGGGTTAGGGTTAGGGTTAGAGTCGGGAGGCGAATTTAGGGTTAGAGTCGGGAGTCGGGAGGCGAATTTAGGGTTAGAGTCGGGAGGCGAATTTAGGGTTAGGGTTAGGGTTAGAGTCGGGAGGCAGCGAATTTAGGGTTAGGGTTAGAGTCGGGAGGCGCGAATTTAGGGTTAGAGTCGGGAGGCGCGAATTTAGGGTTAGGGTTAGGGTTAGAGTCGGGAGGCGAATTTAGGGTTAGGGTTAGAGTCGGGAGGCGCGAATTTAGGGTTAGAGTCGGGAGGCATTTAGGGTTAGGGTTAGGGTTAGAGTCGGGTTAGGGTTAGGGTTAGGGTTAGGGTTAGGGTTAGAGTCGGGAGGGTTAGGGTTAGGGTTAGAGTCGGGAGGCAGCGCGAATTTAGGGTTAGGGTTAGGGTTAGGGTTAGAGTCGGGAGGCGCGCATTTAGGGTTAGAGTCGGGAGTCGGGAGGCAGCGCGAATTTAGGGTTAGGGTTAGGGTTAGGGTTAGGGTTAGAGTCGGGAGGCGCGAATTTAGGGTTAGGGTTAGAGTCGGGGGGTTAGAGTCGGGAGGCGCGAATTTAGGGTTAGAGTCGGGAGTGCGCGAATTTAGGGTTAGGGTTAGGGTTAGGGTTAGAGTCGGGAGGCGCGAATTTAGGGTTAGGGTTAGAGTCGGGAGGCATTTAGGGTTAGGGTTAGGGTTAGGGTTAGGGTTAGAGTCGGGTTAGATAGAGTCGGGAGGCGCGAATTTTAGGGTTAGGGTTAGAGTCGGGAGGCGCGAATTTAGGGAGGCGCGAATTTAGGGTTAGGGTTAGGGTTAGGGTTAGGGTTAGGGTTAGGGTTAGAGTCGGGAGGCAGCGCGAATTTAGGGTTAGGGTTAGAGTCGGGAGGCAGCGCGAATTTAGGGTTAGGGTTAGGGTTAGGGTTAGAGTCGGGTTAGGGTTAGGGTTAGGGTTAGGGTTAGGGTTAGGGTTAGAGTCGGGAGGCGAATTTAGGGTTAGAGTCGGGAGGCAGGGTTAGAGTCGGGAGGCGAATTTAGGGTTAGAGTTAGGGTTAGAGTCGGGAGGCATTTAGGGTTAGGGTTAGGGTTAGGGTTAGAGTCGGGAGGCAGCGCGAATTTAGGGTTAGGGTTAGGGTTAGAGTCGGGTTAGAGTCGGGAGGCATTTAGGGTTAGGGTTAGGGTTAGGGTTAGGGTTAGGGTTAGAGTCGGGAGGCGCGAATTTAGGGTTAGGGTTAGGGTTAGGGTTAGGGTTAGAGTCGGGAGGCGCGAATTTAGGGTTAGGGTTAGGGTTAGGGTTAGGGTTAGGGTTAGGGTTAGGGTTAGGGTTAGGGTTAGGGTTAGAGTCGGGAATTTAGGGTTAGAGTCGGGAATTTAGGGTTAGGGTTAGGGTTAGGGTTAGGGTTAGGGTTAGAGTCGGGAGGCATTTAGGGTTAGGGTTAGGGTTAGGGTTAGGGTTAGGGTTAGGGTTAGGGTTAGGGTTAGGGTTAGGGTTAGGGTTAGGGTTAGGGTTAGGGTTAGGGTTAGGGTTAGGGTTAGGGTTAGGGTTAGGGTTAGGGTTAGAGTCGGGAATTTAGGGTTAGGGTTAGGGTTAGGGTTAGGGTTAGGGTTAGAGCGCGAATTTAGGGTTAGGGTTAGAGTTAGGGTTAGGGTTAGGGTTAGGGTTAGGGTTAGAGTCGGGAATTTAGGGTTAGAGTCGGGAGGCGCGAATTTAGGGTTAGGGTTAGAGTCGGGAGGCTAATTTAGGGTTAGAGTCGGGAGGCGAATTTAGGGTCGGGAGGCGCGAATTTAGGGTTAGAGTCGGGAGCGCGCATTTAGGGTTAGGGTTAGGGTTAGGGTTAGAGTCGGGAGTCGGGAGGCATTTAGGGTTAGAGTCGGGAGGCAGAATTTAGGGTTAGGGTTAGGGTTAGGGCGCGAATTTAGGGTTAGGGTTAGGGTTAGGGTTAGAGTCGGGGGGGTTAGGGTTAGAGTCGGGAGGCGCGAATTTAGGGTTAGGGAGACGGGAGTCGGGAGTCGGGAGGCGCGAATTTAGGGTTAGGGTTAGGGTTAGGGTTAGAGTCGGGAGGCGCGAATTTAGGGTTAGGGTTAGAGTCGGGAGGCGCGAATTTAGGGTTAGGGTTAGAGTCGGGAGTCGGGAATTTAGGGTTAGGGTTAGGGTTAGAGTCGGGAGTCGGGAGGCAGAATTTAGGGTTAGGGTTAGAGTCGGGAGGCGCGAATTTAGGGTTAGGGTTAGAGTCGGGAGTCGGGAGGCGGGAGGCGCGAATTTAGGGTTAGAGTCGGGAGGCGCGAATTTAGGGTTAGGGTTAGAGTCGGGAGGCGCGAATTTAGGGTTAGGGTTAGGGTTAGGGTTAGAGTCGGGAGTCGGGAGGCATTTAGGGTTAGGGTTAGGGTTAGAGTCGGGAGGCGCGCGAATTTAGGGTTAGAGTCGGGAGGCGCGAATTTAGAGTCGGGAGGCAGCGCGAATTTAGGGTTAGGGTTAGGGTTAGGGTTAGAGTCGGGAGGCGGGAGTCGGGAGACTTGATAGAGTCGGGAGGCAGCGAATTTAGGGTTAGGGTTAGGGTTAGGGTTAGAGTCGGGAGGGTTAGGGTTAGGGTTAGGGTTAGGGTTAGGGTTAGGGTTAGGGTTAGGGTTAGGGTTAGGGTTAGGGTTAGAGTCGGGCATTTAGGGTTAGGGTTAGGGTTAGGGTTAGAGCCGAATTTAGGGTTAGGGTTAGAGTCGGGAGGCGAATTTAGGGTTAGGGTTAGAGTCGGGAGGCGCGAATTTAGGGTTAGGGTTAGGGTTAGGGTTAGGGTTAGAGTCGGGAGGCGCGAATTTAGGGCGCATTTAGGGTTAGGGTTAGAGTCGGGAGGCGCGAATTTAGGGCACGAATTTAGGGTTAGGGTTAGGGTTAGGGTTAGAGTCGGGTTAGGGTTAGGGTTAGGGTTAGGGTTAGAGTCGGGAGGCGCGCATTTAGGGTTAGGGTTAGGGTTAGGGTTAGGGTTAGGGTTAGGGTTAGGGTTAGAGTCGGGAGGCGCGAATTTAGGGTTAGAGTCGGGAGGCGCGAATTTAGGGTTAGGGTTAGAGTCGGGAGGCAGCGCGAATTTAGGGTTAGGGTTAGGGTTAGAGTCGGGAGGCGCGAATTTAGGGTTAGGGTTAGGGTTAGGGTTAGGGTTAGAGTCGGGAGGCGCGAATTTAGGGTTAGGGTTAGAGTCGGGAGGCGCATTTAGGGTTAGAGCCCGAATTTAGGGTTAGAGTCGGGAGGCGCGAATTTAGGGTTAGGGTTAGAGCGCGAATTTAGGGTTAGGGTTAGGGTTAGGGTTAGGGTTAGGGTTAGGGTTAGGGTTAGGGCGAATTTAGGGTTAGAGTCGGGAGGCGCGCATTTAGGGTTAGGGTTAGGGTTAGAGTCGGGAGTCGGGAGGCGAATTTAGGGTTAGGGTTAGAGTCGGGAGGCGCGAATTTAGGGTTAGGGTTAGAGTCGGGAGTCGGGAGGCGCGAATTTAGGGTTAGAGTCGGGAGGCACATTTAGGGTTAGGGTTAGGGTTAGAGCGCGCATTTAGGGTTAGGGTTAGGGTTAGAGTCGGGAGGCGCGAATTTAGGGTTAGAGTCGGGAGGCGAATTTAGGGTTAGGGTTAGGGTTAGGGTTAGGGTTAGGGTGCGAATTTAGGGTTAGGGTTAGGGTTAGAGTCGGGAGGCGAATTTAGGGTTAGGGTTAGAGTCGGGAGGCGCGAATTTAGGGTTAGGGTTAGAGTCGGGAGGCGCGCATTTAGGGTTAGAGTCGGGCATTTAGGGTTAGGGTTAGGGTTAGGGTTAGGGTTAGAGTCGGGTTAGGGTTAGGGTTAGGGTTAGGGTTAGAGTCGGGAGGCGAATTTAGGGTTAGGGTTAGAGTCGGGAGGCGCGAATTTAGGGTTAGGGTCGGGAGGCGCGAATTTAGGGTTAGGGTTAGGGTTAGGGTTAGAGTCGGGAGGCGGGAGGCGCGCATTTAGGGTTAGGGTTAGAGCGAATTTAGGGTTAGAGTCGGGAGGCGAATTTAGGGTTAGGGTTAGAGCGCGAATTTAGGGTTAGGGTTAGGGTTAGGGTTAGGGTTAGGGTTAGGGTTAGAGTCGGGAGGCGAATTTAGGGTTAGGGTTAGGGTTAGAGTCGGGAGGCACGAATTTAGGGTTAGAGTCGGGAGGCGCGAATTTAGGGTTAGGGTTAGGGTTAGGGAGTCGGGAGGCGCGAATTTAGGGTTAGGGTTAGAGTCGGGAGGCAGCGCGAATTTAGGGTTAGGGTTAGGGTTAGGGTTAGAGTCGGGAGGCAGCGCATTTAGGGTTAGAGTCGGGAGGCATTTAGGGTTAGAGTCGGGAGGCGCGAATTTAGGGTTAGGGTTAGAGTCGGGAGGCATTTAGGGTTAGGGTTAGAGTCGGGAGGCAGCGCGAAATTTAGGGTTAGGGTTAGGGTTAGGGTTAGAGTCGGGAGGCGAATTTAGGGTTAGAGTCGGGAGGCGAATTTAGGGTTAGGGTTAGAGTCGGGTTAGGGTTAGGGTTAGGGTTAGAGCGCGAATTTAGGGTTAGGGTTAGGGTTAGGGTTAGGGTTAGGGTTAGGGTTAGGGTTAGGGTTAGGGTTAGGGTTAGAGTCGGGAGGCATTTAGGGTTAGAGTCGGGAGGCAGCGCGCGCATTTAGGGTTAGGGTTAGAGTCGGGAGGCATTTAGGGTTAGAGTCGGGAGGCGGGAGGCGGGAGGCAGAATTTAGGGTTGGGTTAGGGTTAGGGTTAGAGTTTAGGGTTAGGGTTAGGGTTAGGGTTAGGGTTAGGGTTAGGGTTAGGGTTAGGGTTAGGGTTAGGGTGCGCGAATTTAGGGTTAGGGTTAGGGTTAGGGTTAGGGTTAGGGTTAGGGTTAGGGTTAGGGTTAGGGTTAGGGTTAGGGTTAGGGTTAGGGTTAGGGTTAGGGTTAGGGTTAGGGTTAGGGTTAGGGTTAGGGTTAGGGTTAGGGTTAGGGTTAGGGTTAGGGTTAGATTTAGGGTTAGGGTTAGGGTTAGGGTTAGGGTTAGGGTTAGGGTTAGAGTCGGGAGGCAGAGTCGGGAGGCAGCGCGCATTTAGGGTTAGGGTTAGGGTTAGGGTTAGGGTTAGGGTTAGGGTTAGATTTAGGGTTAGGGTTAGGGTTAGGGTTAGGGTTAGGGTTAGGGTTAGGGTTAGGGTTAGGGTTAGGGTTAGGGTTAGGGTTAGGGTTAGGGTTAGGGTTAGGGTTAGGGTTAGGGTTAGGGTTAGGGTTAGGGTTAGGGTTAGGGTTAGGGTTAGGGTTAGGGTTAGGGTTAGATTTAGGGTTAGAGTCGGGAGGCAGAATTTAGGGTTAGGGTTAGGGTTAGGGTTAGGGTTAGGGTTAGGGTTAGGGTTAGGGTTAGGGTTAGGGTTAGGGTTAGGGTTAGGGTTAGAGTCGGGGGTTAGAGTCGGGAGTCGGGTTAGAGTCGGGAGGCGCGAATTTAGGGTTAGGGTTAGGGTTAGGGTTAGAGTCGGGAGGCGCGAATTTAGGGTTAGGGTTAGAGAGTCGGGAGGCAGCGCGAATTTAGGGTTAGGGTTAGGGTTAGGGTTAGGGTTAGGGTTAGGGTTAGGGTTAGGGTTAGGGTTAGGGTTAGGGTTAGATTTAGGGTTAGGGTTAGGGTTAGAGTCGGGAGGCATTTAGGGTTAGGGTTAGGGTTAGGGTTAGGGTTAGGGTTAGGGTTAGGGTTAGAGTCGGGAGGCAGGGAGGCAGAGTCGGGAGGCAGCGCATTTAGGGTTAGGGTTAGGGTTAGAGTCGGGAGGCAGAATTTAGGGTTAGGGTTAGAGTCGAATTTAGGGTTAGGGTTAGGGTTAGGGTTAGGGTTAGGGTTAGGGTTAGGGTTAGAGTCGGGAGGCGAATTTAGGGTTAGGGTTAGGGTTAGGGTTAGGGTTAGGGTTAGGGTTAGGGTTAGGGTTAGGGTTAGGGTTAGAGTCGGGAGGCGCGCATTTAGGGTTAGGGTTAGATAGAGTCGGGAGGCAGAGTCGGGAATTTAGGGTTAGAGTCGGGAGGCATTTAGGGTCGGGAGGCGCGCATTTAGGGGGGAGTCGGGAGGCGCGAATTTAGGGTTAGAGTCGGGAGTCGGGCGCGAATTTAGGGTTAGGGTTAGAGCGCGAATTTAGGGTTAGAGTCGGGAGGCAGCGCATTTAGGGTTAGGGTGCGAATTTAGGGTTAGGGTTAGAGTCGGGAGGCATTTAGGGTTAGAGTCGGGCGCGCGAATTTAGGGTTAGAGTCGGGAGGGTTAGGGCGCGAATTTAGGGTTAGGGTTAGGGTTAGGGTTAGAGTCGGGAGTCGGGAGGCGCGAATTAGAGTCGGGAGGCGCGAATTTAGGGTTAGAGTCGGGAGGCGCGCGCATTTAGGGTTAGGGTTAGAGTCGGGAGGCATTTAGGGTTAGGGTTAGGGTTAGGGTTAGAGTCGGGAGTCGGGAGGCATTTAGGGTTAGAGTCGGGAGGCAGCGCGAATTTAGGGTTAGGGTTAGAGTCGGGAGGCATTTAGGGTTAGGGTTAGAGTCGGGAGGCAGAGCGCGCATTTAGGGTTAGGGTTAGGGTTAGGGTTAGAGTCGCATTTAGGGTTAGAGTCGGGAGGCATTTAGGGTTAGGGTTAGGGTTAGGGTTAGAGCCGGGAATTTAGGGTTAGGGTTAGAGTCGGGAGGCGCATTTAGGGTTAGGGTTAGAGTCGGGAGGCATTTAGGGTTAGGGTTAGGGTTAGGGTTAGGGTTAGGGTTAGGGTTAGGGTTAGGGTTAGGGTTAGGGTTAGGGTTAGAGTCGGGAGTCGGGAGGCGGGAATTTAGGGTTAGGGTTAGGGTTAGGGTTAGGGTTAGAGTCGGGAGGCATTTAGGGTTAGGGTTGGGTTAGGGTTAGGGTTAGAGTCGGGAGGCAGCGCATTTAGGGTTAGGGTTAGGGTTAGGGTTAGGGTTAGAGTCGGGAGGCATTTTAGGGTTAGGGTTAGGGTTAGAGTCGGGAGGCATTTAGGGTTAGGGTTAGGGTTAGGGTTAGAGTCGGGAGTCGGGAGGCGCGAATTTAGGGTTAGAGTCGGGAGGCGGGAGTATTTAGGGTTTGGGAGTCGGGAGGCAGGCATTTAGGGTTAGAGTCGGGAGTCGGGAGGCATTTAGGGTTAGGGTTAGGGTTAGGGTTAGAGTCGGGAGGCATTTAGGGTTAGGGTTAGAGTCGGGAGGCATTTAGGGTTAGGGTTAGAGTCGGGAGGCAGCGCGAATTTAGGGTTAGGGTTAGGGTTAGGGTTAGAGTCGGGAGGCATTTAGGGTTAGAGTCGGGAGGCAGGGAGGCATTTAGGGTTAGAGTCGGGAGTCGGGAGGCAGAATTTAGGGTTAGGGTTAGAGTCGGGAGGCAGGGTTAGGGTTAGAGTCGGGAGGCAGGGAGGCAGCGCATTTAGGGTTAGGGTTAGAGTCGGGAGGCGGGAGGCGCATTTAGGGTTAGGGTTAGAGTCGGGAGGCATTTAGGGTTAGGGTTAGGGTTAGGGTTAGATTTAGGGTTAGGGTTAGGGTTAGAGTCGGGAGGCATTTAGGGTTAGGGTTAGAGTCGGGAGGCATTTAGGGTTAGGGTTAGGGTTAGGGTTAGGGTTAGGGTTAGGGTTAGGGTTAGGGTTAGGGTTAGAGTCGGGAGGCATTTAGGGTTAGGGTTAGGGTTAGGGTTAGGGTTAGGGTTAGGGTTAGGGTTAGGGTTAGGGTTAGGGTTAGGGTTAGGGTTAGAGTCGGGAGGCAGAATTTAGGGTTAGAGTTAGGGTTAGGGTTAGGGTTAGAGTCGGGAGGCGGGAGGCAGAGTCGGGAGGCATTTAGGGTTAGGGTTAGGGTTAGGGTTAGGGTTAGAGTCGGGAGGCAGGGTTAGGGTTAGAGTCGGGAGTCGGGAGGCATTTAGGGTTAGGGTTAGGGTTAGAGCGCGAATTTAGGGTTAGGGTTAGGGTTAGAGTCGGGAGGCATTTAGGGTTAGGGTTAGAGCGCGAATTTAGGGTTAGAGTCGGGAGGCAGAATTTAGGGTTAGGGTTAGGGTTAGGGTTAGGGTTAGAGTCGGGAGTCGGGAGGCAGAGTCGGGAGGCGGGAGGCGGGAGGCATTTAGGGTTAGAGTCGGGAGGCATTTAGGGTTAGGGTTAGAGTCGGGAGGCATTTAGGGTTAGGGTTAGATTTAGGGTTAGGGTTAGGGTTAGATTTAGGGTTAGAGTCGGGAGGCAGGGTTAGAGTCGGGAGGCAGCGAATTTAGGGTTAGGGTTAGGGTTAGGGTTAGAGTCGGGAGGCATTTAGGGTTGGGTTAGGGTTAGGGTTAGGGTTAGGGTTAGGGTTAGATTTAGGGTTAGGGTTAGGGTTAGGGTTAGGGTTAGGGTTAGAGTCGGGAGGCAGAATTTAGGGTTAGGGTTAGAGTCGGGAGTCGGGAGGCAGAAGAGTCGGGAGTCGGGAGGCATTTAGGGTTAGGGTTAGAGTCGGGAGGCATTTAGGGTTAGAGTCGGGAGGCATTTAGGGTTAGAGTCGGGAGGCGGGAGGCGCGAATTTAGGGTTAGAGTCGGGAGGCGAATTTAGGGTTAGGGTTAGAGTCGGGAGGCAGAGTCGGGAGGCATTTAGGGTTTAGATTAGGGTTAGGGTTAGGGTTAGAGTCGGGAGGCGCATTTAGGGTTAGGGTTAGGGTTAGAGTCGGGAGGCAGCGAATTTAGGGTTAGGGTTAGAGTCGGGAGGGTTAGGGTTAGAGCATTTAGGGTTAGGGTTAGAGTCGGGAGGCAGCGCGAATTTAGGGTTAGGGTTAGAGTCGGGAGGCAGAATTTAGGGTTAGGGTTAGGGTTAGGGTTAGGGTTAGGGTTAGGGTTAGGGTTAGGGTTAGGGTTAGGGTTAGAGTCGGGAGTCGGGAGGCATTTAGGGTTAGGGTTAGAGTCGGGAGGCATTTAGGGTTAGGGTTAGGGTTAGAGTCGGGAGGCATTTAGGGTTAGGGTTAGGGTTAGGGTTAGAGTCGGGAGGCATTTAGGGTTAGGGTTAGGGTTAGAGTCGGGAGGCGCATTTTAGGGTTAGGGTTAGGGTTAGAGTCGGGTTAGGGTTAGGGTTAGGGTTAGAGTCGGGAGGCATTTAGGGTTGGGTTAGGGTTAGGGTTAGGGTTAGGGTTAGGGTTAGGGTTAGAGTCGGGAGGCATTTAGGGTTAGAGTCGGGAGGCAGAGTCGGGAGGCAGCGCATTTAGGGTTAGAGTCGGGAGGCTGAGTCGGGAGGCAGAGTCGGGAGGCATTTAGGGTTAGGGTTAGGGTTAGGGTTAGGGTTAGAGTCGGGAGGCGAATTTAGGGTTAGGGTTAGGGTTAGGGTTAGGGTTAGGGTTAGGGTTAGGGTTAGGGTTAGGGTTAGGGTTAGGGTTAGGGTTAGGGTTAGGGTTAGGGTTAGGGTTAGGGTTAGGGTTAGGGTTAGAGTCGGGAGTCGGGAGGCGGGAGTCGGGAGGCAGGGAGTCGGGAGGCAGAGTCGGGAGTCGGGAGTCGGGAGTCGGGAGGCGGGAGGCGAATTTTAGGGTTAGAGTCGGGAGGCAGCGCATTTTAGGGTTAGAGTCGGGAGGCATTTAGGGTTAGAGTCGGGAGGCAGCGCATTTAGGGTTAGAGTCGGGAGGCATTTAGGGTTAGAGTCGGGAGGCGAATTTAGGGTTAGAGTCGGGTTAGGGTTAGAGTCGGGAGGCAGCGCGAATTTAGGGTTAGGGTTAGAGTCGGGAGGCGCGCATTTAGGGTTAGGGTTAGGGTTAGAGTCGGGAGCGCGAATTTAGGGTTAGAGTCGGGAAGGCATTTAGGGTTAGGGTTAGGGTTAGAGTCGGGAGGCGCGAATTTAGGGTTAGAGTCGGGAGTCGGGAGGCGCGAATTTAGGGTTAGAGTCGGGTTAGAGTCGGGAGGCGCGAATTTAGGGTTAGGGTTAGAGTCGGGAGGCATTTAGGGTTAGGGTTAGAGTCGGGAGGCGCGAATTTAGGGTTAGAGTCGGGAGGCATTTAGGGTTAGAGCCGGGATAGAGTCGGGAGGCGCGAATTTAGGGTTAGGGTTAGAGTCGGGAGGCATTTAGGGTTAGGGTTAGAGTCGGGAGCGAATTTAGGGTTAGGGTTAGGGTTAGAGTCGGGAGGCATTTAGGGTTAGAGTCGGGAGGCATTTAGGGTTAGGGTTAGAGTCGGGAGGCAGCGCGAATTTAGGGTTAGGGTTAGAGCGCGAATTTAGGGTTAGGGTTAGAGTCGGGAGGCGCGAATTTAGAGTCGGGAGGCATTTAGGGTTAGGGTTAGGGTTAGGGTTAGAGTCGGGAGGCGCGCATTTAGGGTTAGGGTTAGGGTTAGAGCGCGCATTTAGGGTTAGAGCGAATTTAGGGTTAGGGTTAGAGTCGGGAGGCAGCGCGAATTTAGGGTTAGAGTCGGGAGGCGAATTTAGGGTTAGGGTTAGGGTTAGAGTCGGGTTAGAGCGAATTTAGGGTTAGGGTTAGAGTCGGGAGGCGCATTTAGGGTTAGGGTTAGAGTCGGGAGGCAGCGCGAATTTAGGGTTAGAGTCGGGAGTCGGGAGGCGCGAATTTAGGGTTAGGGTTAGAGTCGGGAGGCAGCGCATTTAGGGTTAGAGTCGGGAGGCAGCGCATTTAGGGTTAGGGTTAGGGTTAGAGTCGGGAGGCATTTAGGGTTAGAGTCGGGAGGCATTTAGGGTTAGAGTCGGGAGTCGGGAGGCGCGAATTTAGGGTTAGAGTCGGGAGGCAGCGCATTTAGGGTTAGGGTTAGAGTCGGGAGGCATTTAGGGTTAGAGTCGGGAGGCGCATTTAGGGTTA
>CM036999.1:10000-37500 GCA_020854095.1 Dasyurus viverrinus | reverse complement strand
GGTTAGGGTTAGGGTTAGGGTTAGGGTTAGGGTTAGGGTTAGGGTTAGGGTTAGGGTTAGGGTTAGGGTTAGGGTTAGGGTTAGGGTTAGGGTTAGGGTTAGGGTTAGGGTTAGGGTTAGAGTCGGGAGGCAGAGTCGGGAGTCGGGAGGCAGGGAGGCAGCGCGCATTTTAGGGTTAGGGTTAGGGTTAGGGTTAGGGTTAGGGTTAGGGTTAGGGTTAGGGTTAGGGTTAGGGTTAGGGTTAGGGTTAGGGTTAGGGTTAGGGTTAGGGTTAGGGTTAGGGTTAGGGTTAGGGTTAGGGTTAGGGTTAGGGTTAGGGTTAGGGTTAGAGTCGGGAGGCGGGAGGCAGAAGTCGGGAGTCAGAGTCATTTAGGGTTAGGGTTAGGGTTAGGGTTAGGGTTAGAGTCGGGAGGCAGGGTTAGGGTTAGAGTCGGGAGGCATTTTAGGGTTAGGGTTAGGGTTAGGGTTAGGGTTAGGGTTAGGGTTAGGGTTAGGGTTAGGGTTAGGGTTAGGGTTAGGGTTAGAGTCGGGAGTCGGGAGTCGGGAGGCGCGCGCATTTTAGGGTTAGGGTTAGGGTTAGAGTCGGGAGGCGCGAATTTAGGGTTAGGGTTAGGGTTAGATAGAGTCGGGAGGCGAATTTAGGGTTAGGGTTAGAGTCGGGAGTCGGGAGGCGAATTTAGGGTTAGAGTCGGGAGGCGAATTTAGGGTTAGGGTTAGGGTTAGGGTTAGAGTCGGGAGTCGGGAGGCGCATTTAGGGTTAGGGTTAGGGTTAGGGTTAGGGTTAGAGTCGGGTTAGGGTTAGGGTTAGAGTTAGGGTTAGGGTTAGAGTCGGGAGGCATTTAGGGTTAGGGTTAGGGTTAGGGTTAGAGTCGGGAGGCATTTAGGGTTAGAGTCGGGAGGCATTTAGGGTTAGGGTTAGGGTTAGGGTTAGGGTTAGGGTTAGGGTTAGGGTTAGGGTTAGGGTTAGGGCGAATTTAGGGTTAGAGTCGGGAGTCGGGAGGCGGGAGGCATTTAGGGTTAGAGTCGGGGAGTCGGGAGGCGCGAATTTAGGGTTAGAGTCGGGGGTTAGAGTCGGGAGGCGAATTTAGGGTTAGGGTTAGGGTTAGGGTTAGGGTTAGGGTTAGGGTTAGGGTTAGGGTTAGGGTTAGGGTTAGGGTTAGGGTTAGAGTCGGGAGGCGCATTTAGGGTTAGGGTTAGGGTTAGGGTTAGGGTTAGGGTTAGGGTTAGAGTCGGGAGGCGCGAATTTAGGGTTAGAGTCGGGAGGCACGAATTTAGGGTTAGAGTCGGGAGTCGGGAGGCAGCGAATTTAGGGTTAGGGTCGGGAGGCGAATTTAGGGTTAGGGTTAGAGTCGGGTTAGGGTTAGAGTCGGGAGGCATTTAGGGTTAGGGTTAGAGCGCGAATTTAGGGTTAGGGTTAGAGTCGGGAGGGTTAGGGTTAGGGTTAGAGTCGGGAGGCAGCGCATTTAGGGTTAGGGTTAGAGTCGGGAGGCAGAATTTAGGGTTAGGGTCGGGAGGCATTTAGGGTTAGGGTTAGGGTTAGGGTTAGAGTCGGGAGTCGGGTTAGGGTTAGGGTTAGAGCGAATTTAGAGTCGGGAGGCACGAATTTAGGGTTAGAGTCGGGAGGCGCGAATTTAGGGTTAGGGTTAGAGTCGGGAGGCGCGAATTTAGGGTTAGAGTCGGGAGGGTTAGGGTTAGAGTCGGGAGGCGCGAATTTAGGGTTAGGGTTAGAGTCGGGAGGCGCGAATTTAGGGTTAGGGTTAGGGTTAGGGTTAGGGTTAGGGTTAGAGTCGGGAGGCGAATTTAGGGTTAGAGTCGGGAGGCATTTAGGGTTAGGGTTAGAGTCGGGAGGCGCGAATTTAGGGTTAGGGTTAGGGTTAGGGTTAGGGTTAGAGTCGGGAGTTAGGGTTAGGGTTAGGGTTAGGGTTAGGGTTAGGGTTAGGGTTAGGGTTAGAGTCGGGAGGCAGCGCGAAATTTAGGGTTAGGGTTAGAGTCGGGAGGCGCGAATTTAGGGTTAGAGTCGGGAGGCAGCGCGAATTTAGGGTTAGGGTTAGGGTTAGGGTTAGGGTTAGAGTCGGGAGGCAGAGTCGGGAGGCAGAGTCGGGAGGCAAATTTAGGGTTAGGGTTAGGGTTAGGGTTAGGGTTAGGGTTAGGGTTAGGGTTAGGGTTAGGGTTAGGGTTAGGGTTAGGGTTAGAGTCGGGAGGCGAATTTAGGGTTAGGGTTAGGGTTAGGGTTAGGGTTAGGGTTAGGGTTAGGGTTAGGGTTAGGGTTAGGGTTAGAGTCGGGAGGCGGGAGGCATTTAGGGTTAGGGTTAGGGTTAGGGTTAGGGTTAGGGTTAGAGTTAGGGTTAGAGTCGGGAGGCATTTAGGGCGAATTTAGGGTCGGGTTAGAGTCGGGAGGCGCGCATTTTAGGGTTAGAGTCGGGGGTTAGAGCGCGAATTTAGGGTTAGGGTTAGAGCGCGAATTTAGGGTTAGGGTTAGTGTCGGGAGGCGCGAATTTAGGGTTAGGGTTAGGGTTAGGGTTAGGGTTAGAGTCGGGAGGCGCGAATTTAGGGTTAGGGTTAGGGTTAGAGTCGGGAGGCGCGAATTTAGGGTTAGAGTCGGGGGTTAGAGTCGGGAGGCGAATTTAGGGTTAGGGTTAGGGTTAGGGTTAGGGTTAGGGTTAGGGCGCGAATTTAGGGTTAGGGTTAGGGTTAGGGTTAGAGTCGGGAGGCGCGAATTTAGGGTTAGGGTTAGAGTTAGGGTTAGGGTTAGGGTTAGATTTAGGGTTAGAGTCGGGAGGCACGAATTTAGGGTTAGGGTTAGGGTTAGGGTTAGGGTTAGGGTGCGAATTTAGGGTTAGGGTTAGGGTTAGGGTTAGGGTTAGGGTTAGGGTTAGGGTTAGGGTTAGGGTTAGGGTTAGGGTTAGGGTTAGGGTTAGGGTTAGGGTTAGGGTTAGGGTTAGAGTCGGGAGGCATTTAGGGTTAGGGTTAGAGTCGGGAGGCAGAATTTAGGGTTTAGGGTTAGGGTTAGGGTTAGGGTTAGGGTTAGGGTTAGGGTTAGGGTTAGGGTTAGGGTTAGGGTTAGGGTTAGGGTTAGAGTCGGGAGGCATTTAGGGTTAGAGTCGGGAGGCAGCGCGAATTTAGGGTTAGGGTTAGAGTCGGGAGGCGCGAATTTAGGGTTAGGGTTAGGGTTAGGGTTAGAGTCGGGAGGCGCATTTAGGGTTAGGGTTAGGGTTAGGGTTAGGGTTAGGGTTAGAGTCGGGAGGCATTTAGGGTTAGGGTTAGGGTTAGGGTTAGAGTCGGGAGGCATTTAGGGTTAGAGTCGGGAGGCATTTAGAGTCGCGAATTTAGGGTTAGGGTTAGAGTCGGGAGGCATTTAGGGTTAGAGTCGGGAGGCGCGAATTTAGGGTTAGGGTTAGGGTTAGAGTCGGGAGGCATTTAGGGTTAGGGTTAGGGTTAGAGTCGGGAGGCAGAGTCGGGAGGCAGCGCGAATTTAGGGTTAGAGTCGGGAGGCAGGGTTAGAGTCGGGAGGCGAATTTAGGGTTAGGGTTAGGGTTAGAGTCGGGAGGCATTTAGGGTTAGGGTTAGGGTTAGGGTTAGAGCGCAATTTAGGGTTAGAGCGCGAATTTAGGGTTAGGGTTAGGGTGCGAATTTAGGGTTAGAGTCGGGAGGCATTTAGGGCATTTAGGGTTAGGGTTAGAGTCGGGAGGCGAATTTAGGGTTAGGGTTAGAGTCGGGAGGCATTTAGGGTTAGGGTTAGAGTCGGGAGGCAGCGAATTTAGGGTTAGGGTTAGGGTTAGGGTTAGAGTCGGGAGGCGCGAATTTAGGGTTAGGGTTAGAGTCGGGAGGCACGAATTTAGGGTTAGAGTCGGGAGGCAGAATTTAGGGTTAGAGCCGAATTTAGGGTTAGAGTCGGGAGGCAGAGTCGGGAGGCAGAGTCGGGAGCGCATTTAGGGTTAGGGTTAGAGTCGGGAGGCATTTAGGGTTAGAGTCGGGAGGCACGAATTTAGGGTCGGGAGGCGCGAATTTAGGGTTAGGGTTAGGGTTAGAGTCGGGAGGCGAATTTAGGGTTAGGGTTAGAGTCGGGAGGCAGCGCGAATTTAGGGTTAGGGTTAGGGTTAGGGTTAGGGTTAGAGTCGGGAGGCGCGAATTTAGGGTTAGGGTTAGGGTTAGAGTCGGGAGGCAATTTAGGGTTAGAGTCGGGAGGCGAATTTAGGGTTAGGGTTAGGGTTAGGGTTAGAGTCGGGAGGCGGGAATTTAGGGTTAGGGTTAGGGTTAGGGTTAGGGTTAGGGTTAGGGTTAGGGTTAGGGTTAGGGTTAGGGTTAGGGTTAGGGTTAGAGTCGGGGGTTAGGGTTAGGGTTAGAGTCGGGAGGCAGAATTTAGGGTTAGGGTTAGGGTTAGGGTTAGAGTCGCGAATTTAGGGTTAGGGTTAGGGTTAGGGTTAGGGTTAGGGTTAGGGTTAGGGTTAGGGTTAGGGTTAGGGTTAGGGTTAGGGTTAGGGTTAGGGTTAGGGTTAGGGTTAGGGTTAGGGTTAGGGTTAGAGTCGGGAGGCACGCATTTAGGGTTAGGGTTAGGGTTAGGGTTAGGGTTAGGGTTAGGGTTAGAGTCGGGAGTCGGGAGGCAGAATTTAGGGTTAGGGTTAGGGTTAGGGTTAGGGTTAGGGTTAGGGTTAGGGTTAGGGTTAGGGTTAGGGTTAGGGTTAGGGTTAGGGTTAGGGTTAGGGTTAGGGTTAGGGTTAGGGTTAGGGTTAGGGTTAGGGTTAGGGTTAGGGTTAGGGTTAGGGTTAGGGTTAGGGTTAGGGTTAGGGTTAGGGTTAGGGTTAGGGTTAGGGTTAGGGTTAGGGTTAGAGTCGGGAGGCGCGAATTTAGGGTTAGGGTTAGGGTTAGGGTTAGAGTCGGGAGGCATTTAGGGTTAGGGTTAGAGCCGGGAGGCGCGAATTTAGGGTTAGGGTTAGAGTCGGGAGGCGAATTTAGGGTTAGGGTTAGGGTTAGAGTCGGGAGGCGAATTTAGGGTTAGGGTTAGGGTTAGGGTTAGGGTTAGGGTTAGGGTTAGGGTTAGAGTCGGGAGGCAGCGCGAATTTAGGGTTAGGGTTAGGGTTAGGGTTAGAGTCGGGAGGCAGCGAATTTAGGGTTAGGGTTAGGGTTAGGGTTAGGGTTAGGGTTAGGGTTAGGGTTAGGGTTAGGGTTAGGGTTAGGGTTAGGGTTAGGGTTAGGGTTAGGGTTAGGGTTAGGGTTAGGGTTAGGGTTAGGGTTAGGGTTAGGGTTAGGGTTAGGGTTAGGGTTAGGGTTAGGGTTAGGGTTAGGGTTAGGGTTAGGGTTAGGGTTAGGGTTAGGGTTAGGGTTAGGGTTAGGGTTAGGGTTAGGGTTAGGGTTAGGGTTAGGGTTAGGGTTAGGGTTAGGGTTAGGGTTAGGGTTAGGGTTAGGGTTAGGGTTAGGGTTAGGGTTAGGGTTAGGGTTAGGGTTAGGGTTAGGGTTAGGGTTAGGGTTAGGGTTAGGGTTAGGGTTAGGGTTAGGGTTAGGGTTAGAGTCGGGAGGCGCGAATTTTAGGGTTTTTAGGGTTAGGGTTAGGGTTAGAGTCGGGAGTCGGGAGGCGCGAATTTAGGGTTAGGGTTAGGGTTAGGGTTAGGGTTAGGGTTAGGGTTAGGGTTTAGGGTTAGGGTTAGGGTTAGGGTTAGGGTTAGGGTTAGGGTTAGGGTTAGGGTTAGGGTTAGGGTTAGGGTTAGGGTTAGGGTTAGGGTTAGAGTCGGGTTAGGGTTAGAGTCGGGAGTCGGGGGGTTAGAGTCGGGAGTCGGGAGGCGGGAGGCAGAGTCGGGAGGCAGCGAATTTAGGGTTAGGGTTAGGGTTAGGGTTAGGGTTAGGGTTAGGGTTAGGGTTAGGGTTAGGGTTAGGGTTAGGGTTAGGGTTAGGGTTAGAGTCGGGAGGCGAATTTAGAGTCGGGAGGCAGCGCGAATTTAGGGTTAGAGTCGGGTTAGGGTTAGAGTCGGGAGGCAGCGCGAATTTAGGGTTAGAGTCGGGAGGCAGAATTTAGGGTTAGGGTTAGAGTCGGGAGGCAGCGCGAATTTAGGGTTAGAGTCGGGAGGCAGCGCGAATTTAGGGTTAGGGTTAGGGTTAGAGTCGGGGGTTAGGGTTAGGGTTAGGGTTAGGGTTAGGGTTAGGGTTAGGGTTAGGGTTAGGGTTAGGGTTAGGGTTAGGGTTAGGGTTAGGGTTAGATAGAGTCGGGAGGCAGAGTCGGGAGGCAGGATTAGGGTTAGAGTCGGGAGGCATTTAGGGTTAGGGTTAGGGTTAGGGTTAGGGTTAGGGTTAGGGTTAGGGTTAGGGTTAGGGTTAGGGTTAGGGTTAGGGTTAGGGTTAGGGTTAGGGTTAGGGTTAGGGTTAGGGTTAGGGTTAGGGTTAGGGTTAGGGTTAGGGTTAGGGTTAGGGTTAGGGTTAGGGTTAGGGTTAGGGTTAGGGTTAGGGTTAGGGTTAGGGTTAGAGTCGGGAGGCACATTTAGGGTTAGGGTTAGAGTCGGGAGGCAGAGTCGGGAGGCAGAATTTAGGGTTAGAGTCGGGAGGCAGCGCGAATTTAGGGTTAGGGTTAGGGTTAGGGTTAGGGTTAGGGTTAGGGTTAGAGTCGGGAGGCGCGAATTTTAGGGTTAGGGTTAGAGTCGGGAGGCGAATTTAGGGTTAGGGTTAGGGTTAGAGTCGGGAGGCAATTTAGGGTTAGGGTTAGAGTCGGGAGGCAGAATTTAGGGTTAGGGTTAGGGTTAGGGTTAGAGTCGGGAGTCGGGAGTCGGGTTAGGGTTAGGGTTAGGGTTAGAGTCGGGAGGCATTTAGGGTTAGGGTTAGAGTCGGGAGGCATTTAGGGTTAGAGTCGGGAGGCGCGAATTTAGGGTTAGAGCGCGCGAATTTAGGGTTAGGGTTAGGGTTAGGGTTAGAGTCGGGAGGCGCATTTAGGGTTAGAGTCGGGAGGCATTTAGGGTTAGAGTCGGGAGGCATTTAGGGTTAGAGTCGGGAGGCGCGAATTTAGGGTTAGAGTCGGGAGGCGAATTTAGGGTTAGAGTCGGGAGGCATTTAGGGTTAGAGTCGGGAGGCATTTAGAGTCGGGAATTTAGGGTTAGAGTCGGGTTAGAGTCGGGAGGCGAATTTAGGGTTAGGGTTAGAGTCGGGAGGCGAATTTAGGGTTAGAGTCGGGAGGCAGCGCGAATTTAGGGTTAGAGTCGGGAGGCGCGAATTTAGGGTTAGAGTCGGGAGGCAGCGCGAATTTAGGGTTAGAGTCGGGAGGCAGAATTTAGGGTTAGAGTCGGGAGGCGAATTTAGGGTTAGGGTTAGAGTCGGGAGGCATTTAGGGTTAGGGTTAGATAGGGTTAGGGTTAGAGTCGGGAGGCGAATTTAGGGTTAGAGTCGGGAGGCGCGAATTTAGGGTTAGGGTTAGAGTCGGGAGGCATTTAGGGTTAGAGTCGGGAGGCGCGAATTTAGGGTTAGGGTTAGAGTCGGGAGGCGCATTTAGGGTTAGAGTCGGGAGGCAGCGCGCATTTAGGGTTAGGGTTAGGGTTAGGGTTAGGGTTAGGGTTAGGGTTAGAGTCGGGAGGCGAATTTAGGGTTAGAGTCGGGAGTCGGGAGGCATTTAGGGTTAGAGTCGGGAGGCATTTAGGGTTAGGGTTAGAGCGCAATTTAGGGTTAGAGTCGGGAGGCATTTAGGGTTAGGGTTAGGGTTAGGGTTAGAGTCGGGAGGCGAATTTAGGGTTAGGGTTAGAGTCGGGAGGCATTTAGGGTTAGGGTTAGGGTTAGGGTTAGGGTTAGAGTCGGGAGGCAGCGCGAATTTAGGGTTAGGGTTAGGGTTAGGGTTAGGGTTAGGGTTAGGGTTAGGGTTAGGGTTAGGGTTAGGGTTAGGGTTAGGGTTAGGGTTAGAGTCGGGAGGCATTTAGGGTTAGAGTCGGGAGGCATTTAGGGTTAGGGTTAGGGTTAGGGTTAGGGTTAGAGTCGGGAGGCGAATTTAGGGTTAGGGTTAGAGTCGGGAGTCGGGAGGCAGTGCGCGAATTTAGGGTTAGAGTCGGGAGGCGCGAATTTAGGGTTAGGGTTAGGGTTAGAGTCGGGAGGCGAATTTAGGGTTAGGGTTAGAGTCGGGAGGCAGCGCGAATTTAGGGTTAGGGTTAGGGTTAGGGTTAGGGTTAGGGTTAGGGTTAGGGTTAGGGTTAGGGTTAGGGTTAGGGTTAGGGTTAGAGTCGGGAGGCGGGAGTCGGGAGGCAGAGTCGGGAGGCGAATTTAGGGTTAGGGTTAGGGTTAGGGTTAGGGTTAGAGTCGGGAGGCGCGAATTTAGGGTTAGGGTTAGGGTTAGGGTTAGGGTTAGGGTTAGGGTTAGGGTTAGGGTTAGGGTTAGGGTTAGGGTTAGGGTTAGGGTTAGGGTTAGGGTTAGGGTTAGGGTTAGGGTTAGGGTTAGAGTCGGGAGTCGGGAGGCGCGAATTTAGGGTTAGGGTTAGGGTTAGAGTCGGGGAGGCTTAGGGTTAGGGTTAGAGTCGGGAGGCAGCGAATTTAGGGTTAGGGTTAGAGTCGGGAGGCAGGGTTAGGGTTAGATTTAGGGTTAGGGTTAGGGTTAGAGTCGGGAGGCGAATTTAGGGTTAGGGTTAGGGTTAGGGTTAGGGTTAGGGTTAGAGTCGGGAGTCGGGAGGCAATTTAGGGTTAGAGTCGGGAGGCAGAAGAGTCGGGAGGCAGAATTTAGGGTTAGGGTTAGGGTTAGGGTTAGGGTTAGAGTCGGGAGGCAGTCGGGAGGCATTTAGGGTTAGAGTCGGGAGGCGCGCATTTTAGGGTTAGGGTTAGGGTTAGGGTTAGGGTTAGAGTCGGGAGGCGCGAATTTAGGGTTAGGGTTAGGGTTAGAGTCGGGAGGCAGCGAATTTAGGGTTAGGGTTAGGGTTAGGGTTAGGGTTAGGGTTAGAGTCGGGAGGCGCGAATTTAGGGTTAGGGTTAGGGTTAGGGTTAGGGTTAGGGTTAGGGTTAGAGTCGGGAGGCATTTAGGGTTAGGGTTAGGGTTAGGGTTAGGGTTAGGGTTAGGGTTAGGGTGCGAATTTAGGGTTAGGGTTAGAGTCGGGAGGCAGCGAATTTAGGGTTAGGGTTAGAGTCGGGAGGCGCATTTAGGGTTAGAGTCGGGAGGCGAATTTAGGGTTAGAGTCGGGAGGCGCGAATTTAGGGTTAGGGTTAGGGTTAGGGTTAGGGTTAGAGTCGGGAGGCGAATTTAGGGTTAGGGTTAGATAGAGTCGGGTTAGGGTTAGGGTTAGAGTCGGGAGGCATTTAGGGTTAGGGTTAGAGTCGGGAATTTAGGGTTAGAGCGAATTTAGGGTTAGGGTTAGGGTTAGAGTCGGGTTAGGGTTAGGGTTAGAGTCGGGAGGCAGCGCGAATTTAGAGTCGGGAGGCGAATTTAGGGTTAGAGTCGGGAGGCGAATTTAGGGTTAGGGTTAGAGTCGGGAGTCGGGAGGCATTTAGGGTTAGGGTTAGGGTTAGAGTCGGGAGGCGCGAATTTAGGGTTAGGGTTAGGGTTAGAGTCGGGAGGCAGCGCGAATTTAGGGTTAGGGTTAGAGTCGGGAGGCGGGAATTTAGGGTTAGGGTTAGGGTTAGAGCATTTAGGGTTAGGGTGAATTTAGGGTTAGGGTTAGGGTTAGGGTTAGGGTTAGGGTTAGAGTCGGGAGGCGCGAATTTAGGGTTAGGGTTAGAGTTAGGGTTAGAGTCGGGAGGCGCGAATTTAGGGTTAGGGTTAGAGTCGGGAGGCGAATTTAGGGTTAGGGTTAGGGTTAGAGTCGGGAGGCGCGAATTTAGGGTTAGGGTTAGGGTTAGATAGAGTCGGGAGGCGAATTTAGGGTTAGAGTCGGGAGGCGCGAATTTAGGGTTAGGGTTAGAGTCGGGAGGCGCGAATTTAGGGTTAGGGTTGGGTTAGGGTTAGAGTCGGGAGGCATTTAGGGTTAGGGTTAGAGTCGGGCATTTAGGGTTAGAGTCGGGAGGCAGAGTCGGGAGGCAGCGAATTTAGGGTTAGGGTTAGGGTTAGAGTCGGGAGGCGCGAATTTAGGGTTAGAGTCGGGAGGCATTTAGGGTTAGGGTTAGAGTCGGGAGGCATTTAGGGTTAGGGTTAGAGTCGGGAGGCAGCGAATTTAGAGCCCGAATTTAGGGTTAGGGTTAGGGTTAGAGTCGGGAGGCATTTAGGGTTAGGGTTAGAGTCGGGAGGCGCGCATTTAGGGTTAGAGCGCGAATTTAGGGTTAGATTTAGGGTTAGGGTTAGATAGAGTCGGGAGGCGAATTTAGGGTTAGGGTTAGGGTTAGAGTCGGGAGGCGCGAATTTAGGGTTAGGGTTAGAGTCGGGAGGCGAATTTAGGGTTAGAGTCGGGAGGCGCGAATTTAGGGTGCATTTAGGGTTAGGGTTAGAGTCGGGAGGCGAATTTAGGGTTAGGGTTAGAGTCGGGAGGCGCGAATTTAGGGTTAGGGTTAGGGTTAGGGTTAGAGTCGGGAGGCGAATTTAGAGTCGGGAGGCATTTAGGGTTAGGGTTAGGGTTAGGGTTAGAGTTGGGTTAGAGTCGGGAGGCGAATTTTAGGGTTAGAGTCGGGAGGCAGCGCGAATTTAGGGTTAGGGTTAGGGTTAGAATTTAGGGTTAGAGTCGGGAGGCGAATTTAGGGTTAGGGTTAGAGTCGGGAGGCGAATTTAGGGTCGGGAGGCGAATTTAGGGTTAGGGTTAGGGTTAGGGTTAGATTTAGGGTTAGAGTCGGGGTTAGGGTTAGGGTTAGGGTTAGGGTTAGGGTTAGAGTCGGGAGGCAGAATTTAGGGTTAGAGTCGGGAGGCAGGGTTAGGGTTAGATAGAGTCGGGAGGCATTTAGGGTTAGGGTTAGGGTTAGAGTCGGGAGGCATTTAGGGTTAGGGTTAGGGTTAGGGTTAGGGTTAGGGTTAGGGTTAGGGTTAGGGTTAGGGTTAGGGTTAGGGTTAGAGTCGGGAGGCGGGAGGCAGAGTCGGGAGTCGGGAGGCGAATTTAGGGTTAGGGTTAGGGTTAGAGTCGGGAGGCAGAGTCGGGAGGCAGTGAATTTAGGGTTAGGGTTAGGGTGCGCGAATTTAGGGTTAGGGTTAGAGTCGGGAGGCAGGGAATTTAGGGTTAGGGTTAGGGTTAGGGTTAGGGTTAGGGTTAGGGTTAGGGTTAGGGTTAGGGTTAGGGTTAGGGTTGGAGTCGGGAGGCAGAGTCGGGAGTCGGGAGGCAGCGCGCATTTAGGGTTAGGGTTAGGGTTAGAGTTAGGGTTAGGGTTAGGGTTAGGGTTAGGGTTAGGGTTAGGGTTAGGGTTAGGGTTAGGGTTAGGGTTAGGGTTAGGGTTAGGGTTAGGGTTAGGGTTAGGGTTAGAGTCGGGAGGCAGCGCGAATTTAGGGTTAGGGTTAGGGTTAGGGTTAGGGTTAGGGTTAGGGTTAGGGTTAGGGTTAGAGTCGGGAGTCGGGAGGCGCGAATTTAGGGTTAGAGTCGGGAGGCAGAATTTAGGGTTAGGGTTAGAGTCGGGAGGCAGCGCGAATTTAGGGTTAGGGTTAGAGTCGGGAGGCAGCGCGAATTTAGGGTTAGGGTTAGAGTCGGGAATTTAGAGCGCGAATTTAGGGTTAGGGTTAGGGTTAGAGTCGGGAGGCGCGAATTTAGGGTTAGGGTTAGATAGAGTCGGGAGGCATTTAGGGTTTAGAGTCGGGAGGCGGGAGTCGGGAGGCGGGGTTAGGGTTAGGGTTAGGGTTAGAGTCGGGAGGCATTTAGGGTTAGAGTTAGGGTTAGAGTCGGGAGGCGAATTTAGGGTTAGAGTCGGGAGGCAGAGTCGGGAGGCGAATTTAGGGTTAGAGTCGGGAGGCATTTAGGGTTAGGGTTGGGTTAGGGTTAGAGTCGGGAGTCGGGAGGCATTTAGGGTTAGGGTTAGAGTCGGGAGGCGCGAATTTAGGGTTAGGGTTAGAGTCGGGAGGCGAATTTAGGGTTAGGGTTAGAGTCGGGAGGCGCGAATTTAGGGTTAGAGTCGGGAGGCGAATTTAGGGTTAGGGTTAGAGTCGGGAGGCATTTAGGGTTAGAGTCGGGAGGCATTTAGGGTTAGGGTTAGGGTTAGGGTTAGAGTCGGGAGGCGAATTTAGGGTTAGGGTTAGGGTTAGAGTCGGGAGGCACATTTAGGGTCGGGAGGGTTAGGGTTAGAGTCGGGAGGCAGCGAATTTAGGGTTAGGGTTAGAGTCGGGAGGCACGAATTTAGGGTTAGGGTTAGAGTCGGGAGGCATTTAGGGTTAGGGTTAGAGTCGGGAGGCGAATTTAGGGTTAGAGTCGGGAGGCGCGCATTTAGGGTTAGAGTCGGGAGGCGCGAATTTAGGGTTAGAGTCGGGTTAGGGTTAGGGTAGGGTTAGAGTCGGGAGGCATTTAGGGTTAGGGTTAGAGTCGGGAGGCATTTAGGGTTAGGGTTAGAGTCGGGAGGCATTTAGGGTTAGAGTCGGGTTAGGGTTAGAGTCGGGAGGCATTTAGGGTTAGAGTCGGGAGGCATTTAGGGTTAGAGTCGGGAGGCAGCGCGAATTTAGGGTTAGAGTCGGGAGGCGGGAATTTAGGGTTAGAGCATTTAGGGTTAGAGTCGGGAGGCGCGAATTTAGGGTTAGGGTTAGAGTCGGGTTAGGGTTAGAGTCGGGAGGCATTTAGGGTTAGGGTTAGGGTTAGAGTCGGGAGGCATTTAGGGTTAGATGGGTTAGGGTTAGGGTTAGAGTCGGGAGGCATTTAGGGTTAGGGTTAGAGTCGGGAGGCATTTAGGGTTAGGGTTAGGGTTAGAGTCGGGAGGCGAATTTAGGGTTAGAGTCGGGAGGCATTTAGGGTTAGGGTTAGAGTCGGGAGGCGCATTTAGGGTTAGAGTCGGGAGGCGCGCGAATTTTAGGGTTAGAGTCGGGAGGCGCGCATTTAGGGTTAGGGTTAGAGTCGGGAGGCATTTAGGGTTAGGGTTAGGGTTAGGGTTAGATAGAGTCGGGAGGCGCGAATTTAGGGTTAGAGTCGGGAGGCAGCGCGAATTTAGGGAATTTAGGGTTAGGGTTAGGGTTAGAGTCGGGAGGCGCATTTAGGGTTAGGGTTAGGGTTAGAGTCGGGAGGCATTTAGGGTTAGAGCGCGAATTTAGGGTTAGAGTCGGGAGGCATTTAGGGTTAGGGTTAGGGTTAGGGTTAGAGTCGGGAGGCATTTAGGGTTAGGGTTAGGGTTAGGGTTAGGGTTAGAGTCGGGAGGCATTTAGGGTTAGGGTTAGGGTTAGGGTTAGGGTTAGGGTTAGGGTTAGGGTTAGGGTTAGGGTTAGGGTTAGGGTTAGGGTTAGGGCGCGAATTTAGGGTTAGGGTTAGGGTTAGAGTCGGGAGGCGCGCATTTAGGGTTAGGGTTAGAGTCGGGAGTCGGGAGGCGCGAATTTAGGGTTAGGGTTAGAGTCGGGGGTTAGGGTTAGGGTTAGGGTTAGAGTCGGGAGGCATTTAGGGTTAGGGTTAGGGTTAGAGTCGGGAGGGTTAGGGTTAGGGTTAGGGTTAGAGTCGGGAGGCGAATTTAGGGTTAGGGTTAGGGTTAGGGTTAGAGTCGGGAGGCGAATTTAGGGTTAGGGTTAGAGTTCGGGAGTCGGGAGGCATTTAGGGTTAGGGTTAGGGTTAGAGTCGGGAGGCATTTAGGGTTAGAGTCGGGAGGCATTTAGGGTTAGGGTTAGAGTCGGGAGGCGCGAATTTAGGGTTAGAGTCGGGAGGCATTTAGGGTTAGGGTTAGGGTTAGAGTCGGGAGGCGCGAATTTAGGGTTAGGGTTAGAGTCGGGAGGCGAATTTAGGGTTAGGGTTAGGGTTAGAGTCGGGAGGGTTAGAGTCGGGAGGCGCGAATTTAGGGTTAGATAGAGTCGGGAGGCAGCGAATTTAGGGTTAGGGTTAGAGTCGGGAGGCATTTAGGGTTAGGGTTAGGGTTAGGGTTAGAGTCGGGAGGCGAATTTAGGGTTAGAGTCGGGAGGCATTTAGGGTTAGGGTTAGAGTCGGGAGGCAGAGTCGGGAGGCAGAATTTAGGGTTAGGGTTAGGGTGCACATTTAGGGTTAGGGTTAGGGTTAGAGTCGGGAGGCGCGAATTTAGGGTTAGGGTTAGAGTCGGGAGGCAGCGCGAATTTAGGGTTAGGGTTAGAGTCGGGTTAGGGTTAGGGTTAGAGTCGGGAGGCAGAGTCGGGAGGCGAATTTAGGGTTAGGGTTAGGGTTAGAGTCGGGAGGCAGCGCGAATTTAGGGTTAGGGTTAGAGTCGGGAGGCGAATTTAGGGTTAGGGTTAGGGTTAGAGTCGGGAGGCAGAATTTAGGGTTAGGGTTAGAGTCGGGAGGCATTTAGGGTTAGGGTTAGGGTTAGGGTTAGGGTTTAGGGTTAGGGTTAGAGTCGGGAATTTAGGGTTAGGGTTAGGGTTAGGGTTAGGGTTAGGGTTAGGGTTAGGGTTAGGGTTAGGGTTAGAGTCGGGAGGCGCGAATTTAGGGTTAGGGTTAGGGTTAGGGTTAGAGTCGGGAGGCAGGGTTAGAGTCGGGAGGCGAATTTAGGGTTAGGGTTAGGGTTAGAGTCGGGAGTCGGGAGGCATTTAGGGTTAGAGTCGGGAGGCAATTTAGGGTTAGGGTTAGGGTTAGAGTCGGGTTAGGGTTAGAGTCGGGAGGCATTTAGGGTTAGGGTTAGGGTTAGGGTTAGGGTTAGGGTTAGGGTTAGGGTTAGGGTTAGGGTTAGAGTCGGGAGGCAATTTAGGGTTAGGGTTAGGGTTAGGGTTAGGGTTAGGGTTAGGGTTAGGGTTAGGGTTAGGGTTAGAGTCGGGAGTCGGGAGGCGAATTTAGGGTTAGGGTTAGGGTTAGAGTTAGGGTTAGGGTTAGGGTTAGGGTTAGGGTTAGGGTTAGGGTTAGGGTTAGGGTTAGGGTTAGGGTTAGGGTTAGGGTTAGGGTTAGGGTTAGGGTTAGGGTTAGGGTTAGGGTTAGGGTTAGGGTTAGGGTTAGGGTTAGGGTTAGGGTTAGGGTTAGGGTTAGGGTTAGGGTTAGGGTTAGGGTTAGGGTTAGGGTTAGGGTTAGGGTTAGGGTTAGGGTTAGGGTTAGGGTTAGGGTTAGGGTTAGGGTTAGAGCGCGAATTTAGGGTTAGGGTTAGGGTTAGGGTTAGGGTTAGGGTTAGGGTTAGGGTTAGGGTTAGGGTTAGGGTTAGGGTTAGGGTTAGGGTTAGGGTTAGGGTTAGGGTTAGGGTTAGGGTTAGGGTTAGAGTCGGGAGGCAGCGCGAATTTAGGGTTAGGGTTAGGGTTAGGGTTAGGGTTAGGGTTAGAGTCGGGAGGCAGAGTCGGGAGGCATTTAGGGTTAGGGTTAGGGTTAGAGTTAGGGTTAGGGTTAGAGTCGGGAGGCAGCGCGCATTTAGGGTTAGAGTCGGGAGTCGGGAGGTCGGGAGGCAGGCATTTAGGGTTAGAGTCGGGAGTCGGGAGTCGGGAGGCGCATTTTAGGGTTAGGGTTAGGGTTAGGGTTAGGGTTAGAGTCGGGAGGCATTTAGGGTTAGAGTCGGGAGTCGGGAGGCGCGAATTTAGGGTTAGGGTTAGGGTTAGGGTTAGAGTCGGGAGGCATTTAGGGTTAGGGTGCGAATTTAGGGTTAGAGTCGGGAGGCAGCGCGAATTTAGGGTTAGAGTCGGGTTAGAGTCGGGAGTCGGGAATTTAGGGTTAGAGTCGGGAGGCGCGAATTTAGGGTTAGAGTCGGGAGGCATTTAGGGTTAGAGTCGGGAGGCATTTAGGGTTAGGGTTAGAGTCGGGAGGCATTTAGGGTTAGGGTTAGAGTCGGGAGGCGAATTTAGGGTTAGGGTTAGGGTTAGAGTCGGGAGGCAGAGTCGGGAGTCGGGAGGCATTTAGGGTTAGGGTTAGAGTCGGGAGTCGGGAGGCATTTAGGGTTAGGGTTAGAGTCGGGAGGCGCGAATTTAGGGTTAGGGTTAGAGTCGGGAGGCATTTAGGGTTAGGGTTAGGGTTAGAGTCGGGAGGCGCGAATTTAGGGTTAGAGTCGGGAGTCGGGAGTCGGGAGGGTTAGGGTTAGAGTCGGGAGGCAGCGAATTTAGGGTTAGGGTTAGAGTCGGGAGGCATTTAGGGTTAGAGTCGGGAGGCATTTAGGGTTAGGGTTAGGGTTAGAGTCGGGAGGCGCGCATTTAGGGTTAGAGTCGGGAGGCATTTAGGGTTAGAGTCGGGAGTCGGGAGGCATTTAGGGTTAGAGTCGGGTTAGGGTTAGGGTTAGAGTCGGGTTAGGGTTAGGGTTAGGGTTAGAGTCGGGTTAGGGTTAGAGTCGGGAGGCATTTAGGGTTAGGGTTAGGGTCGGGAGGCATTTAGGGTTAGAGTCGGGAGGCATTTAGGGTTAGAGTCGGGAGGCATTTAGGGTTAGGGTTAGAGTCGGGAGGCATTTAGGGTTAGGGTTAGGGTTAGGGTTAGAGTTGGGAGGCGCGAATTTAGGGTTAGAGTTAGGGTTAGGGTTAGGGTTAGGGTTAGGGTTAGGGTTAGGGTTAGGGTTAGGGTTAGAGTCGGGAGTCGGGAGGCAGGGTAGAGTCGGGAGGCGCGCATTTAGGGTTAGAGTCGGGAGGCATTTAGGGTTAGAGTCGGGAGGCAGGGTTAGAGTCGGGAGGCATTTAGGGTTAGGGTTAGGGTTAGAGTCGGGAGGCAGAGTCGGGAGGCATTTTAGGGTTAGGGTTAGGGTTAGGGTTAGAGTCGGGAGGCAGAATTTAGGGTTAGGGTTAGGGTTAGGGTTAGGGTTAGAGTCGGGAGGCAGCGCGAATTTAGGGTTAGAGTCGGGAGGCAGAATTTAGAGTCGGGAGGCGCATTTAGGGTTAGAGTCGGGAGGCGAATTTTAGGGTTAGGGTTAGGGTTAGGGTTAGGGTTAGGGTTAGGGTTAGGGTTAGGGTTAGAGTTAGGGTTAGGGTTAGGGTTAGAGTCGGGAGGCAGCGCGAATTTAGGGTTAGGGTTAGGGTTAGGGTTAGAGTCGGGGGGTTAGGGTTAGGGTTAGAGTCGGGAGGCATTTAGGGTTAGAGAGTCGGGAGTCGGGAGGCGGGAATTTAGGGTTAGGGTTAGGGTTAGAGTCGGGAATTTAGGGTTAGAGTCGGGAGGCAGCGCGAATTTAGGGTTAGAGTCGGGAGGCAGTTAGGGTTAGGGTTAGGGTTAGGGTTAGGGTTAGGGTTAGAGCGCGCATTTTAGGGTTAGGGTTAGGGTTAGGGTTAGGGTTAGAGTCGGGAGGCATTTAGGGTTAGAGTCGGGAGGCATTTAGGGTTAGGGTTAGAGTCGGGAGTCGGGTTAGGGTTAGGGTTAGGGTTAGGGTTAGGGTTAGGGTTAGGGTTAGGGTTAGGGTTAGGGTTAGGGTTAGAGTCGGGAGGCGCATTTTAGGGTTAGAGTCGGGAGGCATTTAGGGTTAGGGTTAGAGTCGGGAGGCAGCGAATTTAGGGTTAGGGTTAGGGTTAGGGTTAGGGTTAGGGTTAGGGTTAGGGTTAGGGTTAGGGTTAGAGTCGGGAGGCATTTAGGGTTAGAGTCGGGAGGCATTTAGGGTTAGGGTTAGGGTTAGGGTTAGGGTTAGAGTCGGGAGGCGAATTTAGGGTTAGGGTTAGGGTTAGGGTTAGAGTCGGGAGGGTTAGGGTTAGGGTTAGGGTTAGGGTTAGGGTTAGGGTTAGGGTTAGGGTTAGAGTCGGGAGGCATTTAGGGTTAGAGTCGGGAGGCATTTAGGGTTAGAGTCGGGAGGCATTTAGGGTTAGGGTTAGGGTTAGAGTCGGGAGGCGGGAGGCATTTAGGGTTAGAGTCGGGAGGCAGAATTTAGGGTTAGGGTTAGGGTTAGAGTCGGGAGGCAGAATTTAGGGTTAGGGTTAGAGTCGGGAGTCGGGAGGCATTTAGGGTTAGGGTTAGGGTTAGAGTCGGGAGGCATTTAGGGTTAGGGTTAGAGTCGGGAGGCGGGTTAGAGTCGGGAGGCATTTAGGGTTAGAGTCGGGAGGCGAATTTAGGGTTAGAGTCGGGAGGCGCGCATTTAGGGTTAGAGTCGGGAGGCGCGAATTTAGGGTTAGAGTCGGGAGCCGGGAGGCGCGAATTTAGGGTTAGAGTCGGGAGGCGGGTAGAGTCGGGAGGCATTTAGGGTTAGGGTTAGAGCATTTAGGGTTAGATAGAGTCGGGAGTCGGGAGGCGCGAATTTAGGGTTAGGGTTAGAGTCGGGAGGCACGAATTTAGGGTTAGGGTTAGAGTCGGGAGGCGCATTTAGGGTTAGGGTTAGAGTCGGGAGGCATTTAGGGTTAGGGTTAGAGTCGGGAGGCGCGAATTTAGAGTCGGGAGGCGCGAATTTAGGGTTAGGGTTAGGGTTAGAGTCGGGAGGCAGCGCGAATTTAGGGTTAGGGTTAGAGTCGGGAGGCGCATTTAGGGTTAGGGTTAGGGTTAGAGTCGGGAGGCATTTAGGGTTAGAGTCGGGAGGCGAATTTAGGGTTAGAGTCGGGAGGCAGAGTCGGGAATTTAGGGTTAGATAGGGTTAGGGTTAGATAGAGTCGGGAGGCGAATTTAGGGTTAGAGTCGGGAGGCGCATTTAGGGTTAGGGTTAGAGCGCGCATTTAGGGTCGGGAGGCGAATTTAGGGTTAGGGTTAGGGTTAGAGTCGGGTTAGAGTCGGGAGGCGGGAGGCATTTAGGGTTAGGGTTAGGGTTAGAGTCGGGAGGGTTAGGGTTAGAGTCGGGAGGCGGGAGGCATTTAGGGTTAGGGTTAGGGTTAGAGTCGGGGGTTAGAGTCGGGAGGCATTTAGGGTTAGAGTCGGGAGGCAGCGCGAATTTAGGGTTAGAGTCGGGCGCGAATTTAGGGTTAGAGTCGGGAGGCAGAGCGCATTTAGGGTTAGGGTTAGAGTCGGGAGGCATTTAGGGTTAGAGTCGGGTTAGAGTCGGGAGGGTTAGGGTTAGGGTTAGGGTTAGAGTCGGGAATTTAGGGTTAGAGTCGGGAGGCAGCGCATTTAGGGTTAGAGTCGGGAGGCAGAATTTAGGGTTAGAGTCGGGAGGCGCATTTAGGGTTAGAGCGCGAATTTAGGGTTAGAGTCGGGAGGCAGCGCGAATTTAGGGTTAGAGTCGGGAGGGTTAGGGTTAGGGTTAGGGTTAGGGTTAGAGTCGGGAGGCAGGGTTAGAGTCGGGAGGCATTTAGGGTTAGAGTCGGGAGGCATTTAGGGTTAGATAGAGTCGGGAGGCATTTAGGGTTAGAGTCGGGAATTTAGGGTTAGGGAATTTAGGGTTAGAGTCGGGAGGCACGAATTTAGGGTTAGAGTCGGGAGGCGCGAATTTAGGGTTAGAGTCGGGAGGCATTTAGGGTTAGGGTTAGAGTCGGGAGGCAGAATTTAGGGAGGCGCGAATTTAGGGTTAGATAGAGTCGGGAGGCATTTAGGGTTAGGGTTAGGGTTAGGGTTAGGGTTAGGGTTAGAGTCGGGAGGCATTTAGGGTTAGAGTCGGGAGGCATTTAGGGTTAGAGTCGGGAGGCATTTAGGGTTAGAGTCGGGAGGCAGAGTCGGGAGGCAGAATTTAGGGTTAGGGTTAGAGTCGGGAGGCAGGGTTAGAGTCGGGAGGGTTAGAGTCGGGAGGCATTTAGGGTTAGGGTTAGGGTTAGGGTTAGAGTCGGGAGGCATTTAGGGTTAGGGTTAGATGGAATTTAGGGTTAGAGTCGGGAGGCGCGAATTTAGGGTTAGGGTTAGGGTTAGGGTTAGGGTTAGAGTCGGGAGGCGCGAATTTAGGGTTAGGGTTAGGGTTAGGGTTAGGGTTAGGGTTAGGGTTAGAGTCGGGAGGCAGCGAATTTAGGGTTAGAGTTGGGGTTAGAGTCGGGAATTTAGGGTTAGAGTCGGGAGGCGCGAATTTAGGGTTAGGGTTAGAGTCGGGAGGCAGCGCGAATTTAGGGTTAGAGTCGGGAGGCAGCGCATTTAGGGTTAGGGTTAGAGAATTTAGGGTTAGAGTCGGGAGGGTTAGGGTTAGAGTCGGGAGGCGCGAATTTAGGGTTAGAGTCGGGAGGCAGCGAATTTAGGGTTAGGGTTAGAGTCGGGAGGCAGCGCGCATTTAGGGTTAGGGTTAGGGTTAGGGTTAGGGTTAGGGTTAGAGTCGGGAGGCAGCGCATTTAGGGTTAGGGTTAGGGAGTCGGGAGGCGAATTTAGGGTTAGGGTTAGAGTCGGGAGGCAGCGCGAATTTAGGGTTAGGGTTAGAGTCGGGAGGCACGAATTTAGGGTTAGGGTTAGAGTCGGGAGGCATTTAGGGTTAGAGTCGGGAGGCGCGAATTTAGGGTTAGAGTCGGGAGGCGCGAATTTAGGGTTAGGGTTAGGGTTAGGGTTAGGGTTAGAGTCGGGAGGCGAATTTAGGGTTAGGGTTAGGGTTAGATAGAGTCGGGAGGCGCGAATTTAGGGTTAGAGTCGGGAGGCAGCGCATTTAGGGTTAGGGTTAGAGTCGGGAGGCGAATTTAGGGTTAGGGTTAGGGTTAGGGTTAGGGTTAGGGTTAGGGTTAGAGTCGGGAGGCGCATTTAGGGTTAGGGTTAGAGTCGGGAGGCAGCGAATTTAGGGTTAGAGTCGGGAGGCATTTTAGGGTTAGGGTTAGGGTTAGGGTTAGAGTCGGGAGGCAGGGTTAGAGTCGGGGGTTGGGAGGCATTTTAGGGTTAGGGTTAGGGTTAGGGTTAGAGTCGGGAGGCGCGAATTTAGGGTTAGGGTTAGGGTTAGAGTTAGGGTTAGGGTTAGGGTTAGGGTTAGAGTCGGGAGGCATTTAGGGTTAGGGTTAGGGTGTAGGGAGTCGGGAGGCATTTAGGGTTAGGGTTAGGGTTAGGGTTAGGGTTAGAGTCGGGTTAGGGTTAGGGTTAGGGTTAGGGTTAGGGTTGGGGGGGTTAGGGTTAGGGTGCGAATTTAGGGTTAGGGTTAGGGTTAGAGTCGGGAGTCGGGAGGCGGGAGTCGGGTTAGGGTTAGAGTCGGGAGGCAGCGCGAATTTAGGGTTAGGGTTAGGGTTAGGGTTAGGGTTAGGGTTAGGGTTAGGGTTAGGGTTAGAGTCGGGAGGCAGGGTTAGAGTCGGGAGTCGGGAGGCGCGAATTTAGGGTTAGAGTCGGGAGTCGGGTTAGGGTTAGAGTCGGGAGTCGGGAGGCAGCGCGAATTTAGGGTTAGGGTTAGAGTCGGGAGGCATTTAGGGTTAGGGTTAGGGTTAGAGTCGGGAGTCGGGAGGCATTTAGGGTTAGAGTCGGGAGGCAGCGCGAATTTAGGGTTAGAGTCGGGAGTCGGGTTAGGGTTAGAGTCGGGAGGCGAATTTAGGGTTAGAGACGCGAATTTAGGGTTAGGGTTAGAGTCGGGAGGCAGCGCGCGCATTTAGGGTTAGGGTTAGATAGAGCGCGAATTTAGGGTTAGAGTCGGGAGGCGCGAATTTAGGGTTAGAGTCGGGAGGCGAATTTAGGGTTAGGGTTAGGGTTAGGGTTAGGGTTAGGGTTAGAGTCGGGTTAGGGTTAGAGTCGGGAGGCGGGAATTTAGGGTTAGGGTTAGAGTCGGGAGGCATTTAGGGTTAGAGTCGGGAGGCACGCATTTAGGGTTAGGGTTAGATAGAGTCGGGAGGCGCGAATTTAGGGTTAGGGTTAGATTTAGGGTTAGAGTCGGGAGGCGCGAATTTAGGGTCGGGTTAGGGTTAGAGTCGGGAGGCATTTAGGGTTAGGGTTAGGGTTAGAGTCGGGAGGCGAATTTAGGGTTAGGGTTAGGGTTAGGGTTAGAGTCGGGAGGCAGCGCATTTAGGGTTAGGGTTAGGGTTAGGGTTAGGGTCGGGAGGCGCATTTAGGGTTAGGGTTAGAGTCGGGAGGCGCGAATTTAGGGTTAGGGTTAGAGTCGGGTTAGGGTTAGGGTTAGAGTCGGGAGGCATTTAGGGTTAGGGTTAGGGTTAGGGTTAGGGTTAGGGTTAGGGTTAGAGTCGGGAGGCATTTAGGGTTAGGGTTAGAGTCGGGAGGCAGGGTTAGGGTTAGGGTTAGGGTTAGGGTTAGAGTCGGGAGGCAGCGCGAATTTAGGGTTAGGGTTAGGGTTAGGGTTAGGGTTAGGGTTAGGGTTAGATAGAGTCGGGAGTCGGGAGTCGGGAGGCGCGAATTTAGGGTTAGGGTGCGAATTTAGGGTTAGGGTTAGGGTTAGGGTTAGGGTTAGGGTTAGGGTTAGAGTCGGGAGTCGGGAGGCATTTAGGGTTAGGGTTAGGGTTAGGGTTAGGGTTAGGGTTAGGGTTAGGGTTAGGGTTAGGGTTAGGGTTAGGGTTAGGGTTAGGGTTAGGGTTAGGGTTAGGGTTAGGGTTAGGGTTAGGGTTAGGGTTAGGGTTAGGGTTAGGGTTAGGGTTAGGGTTAGGGTTAGGGTTAGGGTTAGGGTTAGGGTTAGGGTTAGGGTTAGGGTTAGAGTCGGGGGGTTAGGGTTAGGGTTAGAGTCGGGAGGCAGAATTTAGGGTTAGGGTTAGAGTCGGGAGGCGAATTTAGGGTTAGGGTTAGAGTCGGGAGTCGGGAGGCGCGAATTTAGGGTTAGGGTTTAGGGTTAGGGTTAGAGTCGGGAGGCGAATTTAGGGTTAGGGTTAGAGTCGGGAGGCAGCGCGAATTTAGGGTTAGGGTTAGGGTTAGGGTTAGGGTTAGGGTTAGGGTTAGGGTTAGGGTTAGGGTTAGGGTTAGGGTTAGGGTTAGGGTTAGGGTTAGGGTTAGGGTTAGGGTTAGGGTTAGGGTTAGAGTCGGGAGGCAGGGTTAGGGTTAGGGTTAGGGTTAGGGTTAGGGTTAGAGTCGGGAGTCGGGAGGCATTTAGGGTTAGAGTCGGGAGTCGGGAGGCGCGCATTTAGGGTTAGGGTTAGGGTTAGGGTTAGAGTCGGGAGGCAGCGCGAATTTAGGGTTAGGGTTAGGGTTTAGGGTTAGGGTTAGGGTTAGGGTTAGGGTTAGGGTTAGGGTTAGGGTTAGGGTTAGGGTTAGGGTTAGATTTAGGGTTAGGGTTAGAGTCGGGAGGCGAATTTAGGGTTAGGGTTAGGGTTAGGGTTAGGGTTAGAGTCGGGAGGCGCGAATTTAGGGTTAGAGTCGGGAGGCGCGCATTTTAGGGTGCATTTAGGGTTAGGGTTAGGGTTAGGGTTAGGGTTAGGGTTAGGGTTAGGGTTAGGGTTAGGGTTAGAGTCGGGAGGCAGGGTTAGGGTTAGAGTCGGGAGTCGGGAGGCAGAGTCGGGAGTCGGGAGGCGGGAGGCGCGCGCATTTAGGGTTAGGGTTAGGGTTAGGGTTAGGGTTAGGGTTAGAGTCGGGGGTTAGAGTCGGGAGGCATTTAGGGTTAGAGTCGGGAGGCGCGAATTTAGGGTTAGGGTTAGAGTCGGGAGGCGCGAATTTAGGGTTAGGGTTAGGGTTAGAGTCGGGAGGCGCGAATTTAGGGTTAGGGTTAGGGTTAGGGTTAGAGTCGGGTTAGGGTTAGAGTCGGGAGGCATTTAGGGTTAGAGCGCGCATTTAGGGTTAGGGTTAGGGTTAGGGTTAGGGTTAGAGTCGGGCGCGAATTTAGGGTTAGGGTTAGAGTCGGGAGGCGCGAATTTAGGGTTAGTCGGGAATTTAGGGTTAGAGTCGGGAGGCAGCGAATTTAGGGTTAGAGTCGGGAGTCGGGAGGCATTTAGGGTTAGAGTCGGGTTAGGGTTAGAGCGCGAATTTAGGGTTAGAGTCGGGAGGCATTTAGGGTTAGGGTTAGAGTCGGGAATTTAGGGTTAGGGTTAGGGTTAGAGTCGGGAGGCATTTAGGGTTAGGGTTAGAGTCGGGAGGCGCGAATTTAGGGTTAGGGTTAGATAGAGTCGGGAGGCATTTAGGGTTAGGGTTAGAGTCGGGAGGCAGCGCGAATTTAGGGTTAGAGTCGGGAGGCGCGAATTTAGGGTTAGGGTTAGGGTTAGAGTCGGGAGGCGAATTTAGGGTTAGGGTTAGGGTTAGAGTCGGGAGGCAGCGCGAATTTAGGGTTAGAGTCGGGAGGCGAATTTAGGGTTAGAGTCGGGAGGCGCGAATTTAGGGTTAGAGTCGGGAGCCGAATTTAGGGTTAGGGTTAGGGTTAGGGTTAGAGTCGGGAGGCGCGAAATTTAGGGTTAGAGTCGGGAGGCGCGAATTTAGGGTTAGAGTCGGGAGGCATTTAGGGTTAGGGTTAGAGTCGGGAGGGTTAGGGTTAGAGTCGGGAGGCGAATTTAGGGTTAGGGTTAGAGTCGGGAGGCGAATTTAGGGTTAGGGTTAGAGTCGGGAGGCATTTAGGGTTAGGGTTAGAGTCGGGAGGCATTTAGGGTTAGGGTTAGGGTTAGAGTCGGGAGGCGAATTTAGGGTTAGAGTCGGGAGGCATTTAGGGTTAGAGTCGGGAGGCATTTAGGGTTAGGGTTAGGGTTAGAGTCGGGTTAGGGTTAGGGTTAGGGTTAGGGTTAGGGTTAGGGTTAGGGTTAGGGTTAGGGTTAGGGTTAGGGTTAGGGTTAGGGTTAGGGTTAGAGTCGGGAGGCAGCGAATTTAGGGTTAGGGTTAGGGTTAGGGTTAGAGTCGGGAGGCAGCGCGAATTTAGGGTTAGGGTTAGGGTTAGGGTTAGATTTAGGGTTAGGGTTAGAGTCGGGAGGCAGCGCGAATTTAGGGTTAGGGTTAGGGTTAGATAGAGTCGGGAGGCAGAGTCGGGAGGCAGAGTCGGGAGTCGGGAGGCATTTAGGGTTAGGGTTAGGGTTAGGGTTAGGGTTAGGGTTAGGGTTAGGGTTAGGGTTAGGGTTAGGGTTAGGGTTAGGGTTAGGGTTAGGGTTAGGGTTAGGGTTAGGGTTAGGGTTAGGGTTAGGGTTAGGGTTAGGGTTAGGGTTAGGGTTAGGGTTAGGGTTAGGGTTAGGGTTAGAGTCGGGAGTCGGGAGGCACGAATTTAGGGTTAGGGTTAGGGTTAGGGTTAGGGTTAGGGTTAGGGTTAGGGTTAGGGTTAGGGTTAGAGTCGGGAGGCGCGAATTTAGGGTTAGAGTTGGGAATTTAGGGTTAGGGTTAGGGTTAGAGTCGGGAGGCAGCGCATTTAGGGTTAGAGTCGGGAGGCAGCGCGCGCGAATTTAGGGTTAGAGTCGGGAATTTAGGGTTAGAGTCGGGAGGCAGCGAATTTAGGGTTAGGGTTAGAGTCGGGAGGCGCGAATTTAGGGTTAGAGTCGGGAGGCAGCGCGAATTTAGGGTTAGGGTTAGAGTCGGGAGGCAGAATTTAGGGTTAGGGTTAGGGTTAGAGTCGGGAGGCATTAGGGTTAGGGTTAGGGTTAGATAGAGTCGGGAGGCAGCGCATTTAGGGTTAGAGTCGGGAGGCGCGCATTTAGGGTTAGGGTTAGGGTTAGAGTCGGGAGTCGGGAGGCGCGAATTTAGGGTCGGGAGGCGCGCATTTAGGGTTAGAGTCGGGAGGGTTAGGGTTAGGGTTAGGGTTAGGGTTAGGGTTAGAGTCGGGAGGCAGGGTCGGGAGGCATTTAGGGTTAGAGTCGGGAGGCGCATTTAGGGTTAGGGTTAGGGTTAGGGTTAGGGTTAGGGTTAGGGTTAGGGTTAGGGTTAGAGTCGGGAGGCGCGAATTTAGGGTTAGGGTTAGAGTCGGGAGGCAGCGCGCATTTAGGGTTAGGGTTAGAGTCGGGAGTCGGGAGGCATTTAGGGTTAGGGTTAGGGTTAGGGTTAGGGTTAGGGTTAGGGTTAGGGTTAGGGTTAGAGTCGGGGGTTAGAGTCGGGAGGCATTTAGGGTTAGGGTTAGGGTTAGGGTTAGAGTCGGGTTAGGGTTAGGGTTAGGGTTAGGGTTAGAGTCGGGGGTTAGGGTTAGAGTCGGGAGGCATTTAGGGTTAGGGTTAGGGTTAGGGTTAGGGTTAGGGTTAGAGTCGGGGGTTAGGGTTAGGGTTAGGGTTAGGGTTAGAGTCGGGAGGCAGTCGGGAGGCTTTAGAGTCGGGAGTCGGGAGGCAGAGTCGGGAGGCGAATTTAGGGTTAGAGTCGGGTTAGGGTTAGGGTTAGGGTTAGGGTTAGGGTTAGAGTCGGGAGGCGCATTTAGGGTTAGGGTTAGAGTCGGGAGGCAGCGCGCATTTAGGGTTAGGGTTAGGGTTAGGGTTAGAGTCGGGAGGCAGAATTTAGGGTTAGAGTCGGGAGGCATTTAGGGTTAGGGTTAGGGTTAGAGTCGGGAGGCAGCGCATTTAGGGTTAGAGTCGGGAGGCGAATTTAGGGTTAGAGTCGGGAGGCATTTAGGGTTAGGGTTAGAGTCGGGAGGCATTTAGGGTTAGAGTCGGGAGGCGCGCATTTAGGGTTAGGGTTAGGGTTAGAGTCGGGAGGCATTTAGGGTTAGGGTTAGAGTCGGGAGGCAGAATTTAGGGTTAGGGTTAGAGTCGGGAGTCGGGAGTCGGGAGGCATTTAGGGTTAGGGTTAGGGTTAGGGTTAGAGTCGGGAGGCATTTAGGGTTAGGGTTAGAGTCGGGAGGCAGCGAATTTAGGGTTAGAGTCGGGAGGCAGAGTCGGGAGGCATTTAGGGTTAGGGTTAGAGTCGGGAGGCATTTAGGGTTAGGGTTAGAGTCGGGAGGCAGAGAATTTAGGGTTAGAGTCGGGAGGCGAATTTAGGGTTAGGGTTAGGGTTAGGGTTAGAGTCGGGAGGCAGCGAATTTAGGGTTAGGGTTAGGGTTAGAGTCGGGAGGCGCGAATTTAGGGTTAGGGTTAGGGTTAGGGTTAGGGTTAGGGTTAGAGTCGGGAGGCATTTAGGGTTAGAGTCGGGAGGCAGCGCGAATTTAGGGTTAGGGTTAGGGTTAGGGTTAGGGTTAGGGTTAGAGTCGGGAGTGAATTTAGGGTTAGAGTCGGGAGGCGCGAATTTAGGGTTAGGGTTAGAGTCGGGAGGGTTAGGGTTAGGGTTAGAGTTAGGGTTAGGGTTAGGGTTAGGGTTAGGGTTAGGGTTAGGGTTAGGGTTAGAGTCGGGAGGCGAATTTAGGGTTAGAGTCGGGAGTCGGGAGGCATTTAGGGTTAGGGTTAGATAGAGTCGGGAGGCATTTAGGGTTAGAGTCGGGAGGCATTTAGGGTTAGGGTTAGAGTCGGGAGGCGAATTTAGGGTTAGGGTTAGGGTTAGGGTTAGAGTCGGGAGGCAGAATTTAGGGTTAGAGTCGGGAGTCGGGAGGCAGAGTCGGGAGGCAGAATTTAGGGTTAGGGTTAGGGTTAGGGTTAGGGTTAGGGTTAGGGTTAGGGTTAGGGTTAGGGTTAGGGTTAGGGTTAGGGTTAGGGTTAGGGTTAGGGTTAGGGTTAGGGTTAGGGTTAGGGTTAGGGTTAGGGTTAGGGTTAGGGTTAGGGTTAGAGTCGGGAGGCATTTAGGGTTAGGGTTAGGGTTAGAGTCGGGAGGCATTTAGGGTTAGGGTTAGGGTTAGGGTTAGGGTTAGGGTTAGAGTCGGGAGTCGGGAGTCGGGAGGCAGGGAGGCAGAGAATTTAGGGTTAGGGTTAGAGTCGGGAGGCGCGAATTTAGGGTTGGGTTAGGGTTAGGGTTAGGGTTAGGGTTAGGGTTAGGGTTAGGGTTAGGGTTAGGGTTAGGGTTAGAGTCGGGAGTCGGGAGTCGGGAGGCGAATTTAGGGTTAGGGTTAGAGTCGGGAGGCGCGAATTTAGGGTTAGGGTTAGGGTTAGG